>JAGXOD010000003.1:1615000-1712500 GCA_020368025.1 Brachyhypopomus occidentalis
GGTGAGATAACCACAACTAAACCAGACACAGGTGAGATAACCACAACTAAACCAGACACAGGTGAGATAACCACAACTAAACCAGACACAGGTGAGATAACCACAACTAAACCAGACACAGGTGCGATAACCACAACTAAACCAGACAAAGGTGAGATAACCACAACTAAACCAGACACAGGTGAGATAACCACAACTAAACCAGACACAGGTGAGATAACCACAACTAAACCAGACACAGGTGAGTACAATGACGAAAGGTGGAGAACTAAATGAAGGGGCATGACTACTGAAATGGAAACACAGCACACGGAGAACGGAAACAACAACATGACTGACAGGTGGGGTCGGGGATAGATGTGACAGTTGGGCCAGAGCCCCATACCTGAGGTAATGTTTGCTCTCCATTTTCAATAAGCAGCTCCATTTTACATATTTAAAAAATATTTTTATTTATGATATTAAATTTCCAGTTTGGGAAGGGTTACCCTGTTGGTGGAGGCCAGCTTGTTAGTTTGTTGATTTTATGTTATTGTCCGTGCACTGGGTGTTTCTAACTGCAAGTCACTGTCTGTTGGGGAAGGTTAGGTGGCCTGTGCTCTCCATTACAAGTGGAGTTTTAATGTTTGTGTGGCTGGAGTGATTAAGGACCTCGGAGTTCATTGTAATGAGAGAAGGGAATGACTTTACCGATAATTTCAGGCCCGTATGGCTGCCGCTGTGCCTGACTGGGTTGTCTGTTTTGTCTCATTGACCTTTTTGCTGTACATGTTTCTTTAAATAGTCTGGTCTAATAGGCTTTAAATACTTCGTGCTTGATTACTTTGGTTAGCTTGATTAGTTTTAGGCTCTTGTTTGGTTTGAAGTGGAATCATTCGCTTTGGTTTTGTCCTGTGTCTACTTGGTATTTTGGTTAGTGAATTTTGTATATTTTGGCCGATAAATCCTTGTCGTAGCCTCGTGATATTGCGGTAAAAGCAGGCACTGCTCCAAGTCTGCCTGGTAGATTTGTGAAAGGGAGAAGAAGCCTGAAACGTAAGGCGTCATGTGTAGTTTAATAAATGCTGTGTGGTTTGAGAGTTTAGTGATTGCACATGGGGGAGACTGAGCAGCGTGATATGGAAGGCTTGTGTTTGGGTGAAGGTTTCTCATCCACACTCCTTCAATCACTTCAGATCCCCATGACTTCTGTACTGTTTGCTTCTTAGACAGCCTCCAGTATGGGCCCTTAAAAGCAGTCAGCACAAGAAAAAGAAAAAGAACGTATATTTTACAAATAATGATAAAATAAATTACAGTAATGTTTTTTTTTTACTTGATTTAAATATTAAATAAATTCATACTTTGGAAGTTTGTAATCTGATACCATTCAGTTTCACAACAGCAACAGTAAACGTGGCTATAAGAGTCGGGGGGGGGGTTAGTAACATTGCCGTTGGTAATTTAGCCAGTGTCATAGAGTAGAGAGGTTTTATTGCATGGATCGAAGTCAAACAGTCCAAGGTCAAAAACACGTCAAACAGAGCAATGAAAGCAATCCGACAACAGCAAACAGACTCGAGGAAACAGAGCGAGATACGCAACAGCAACAAACCAAAAAAACAAAACATGGAAACCATCCAGGAATCCAAAAGAGGGAAGTTTAAAAGGAAAAAAAAGAAGCGATGAATGAATGCGTGGAAACCACAGAGAATCAACCATTTGAATGGGACCACCCCTTTTAGAGGGGCGATGATAGGCTACAGGTGTGGTAGGCGGGGCTCAGAATCTTACAGGTTAGAAGGCCAATGAGCAGGGTAGGAAAGAGGTCGGAGGCGGAGCCATGGTTCTGACAGCCAGTTAACCCCACACTTCAGAAGCATGTTAATACAAGCACTCATCTTTACAGTAAGTCTGTTTAAGTTTGAACTTTCTGTTCCAGTTATTCCATAAAACCAAAGTTAAACATTGTTAATTTCAGCTAAAACAACTGTAAAGACAGTAATATGAAGTTTGGAAATTGTGTGTAGCAGACTGTGTTGCTAGTATTAGGTTGTTGCAAAGCTGTGTACAACTTCAGTTGTTTTGCAGTTGCTTGCACATGGCAACCACGAGGCTGCCACAGTAACTATATATAATGTAATGCAATGTATCTGTGTTAAAATATATTTCTAGAAAACGCCTGAATTGCTTGTTAAAACAGGGATCTTGTCACGACTTTGCTCAAGATGTCCCAGTAGGTACAGATTTCACATGATAGATATAGAGTTCACCTTTATTTTGTTTTCTAGTTCAAAGCTTCTATCTTCAACCGCCAGCTTACAGTTCAGGCCTCGAAGCAATCCAAGAAACACTTCAGAGTAAACATCGGAGATCTGGAGGTGCTAATGTCACCACCCTCTCCCTGATTACACCATGAACACAGCACGTACCCCGGCAAGAATGAAAAGATGACGTCATGTAAATATTCTCTCTGGGGCTTGAGAGAATCCTGGTACACCGTGAAGATCCATTTGTCTGTGGTACAAATCGAAGAACACCAAAATCTTTCAATCTTTTTTGTTTTCAGTAATGTGTTTCATTTACACAGTACCAATTGGGAAATGCTAAATGTGACAGGAAAATTCTAAATTAAATTACCGTTTTACTATAAACTATTTCATTAGTTCTCTTTGGAGTGTGAAATCTGAAAAGCAAGTCATCATTACAGGCGGTAGTTTACACATGAGCCGGCCTGTTCAGCATGACTACAGGCTGTGCTTTGGTGTCTGTGTAATGTCTTGGCACTTGGTGTGTTCATCTGAGTGTGACTGTGTAACCAGATACGATAAAGTATTGATTATTCCGTAGGCCTGGTCTGGGGTGGTTGGTCCATTCATTCGCTGAGCGTAAGTCAACAGTGATATGCAGTTGCGGGTTCTCTGTCCTAAAGCCCTGCTGCCCTGGGGCAGACCCCAGCTGCCCCCTGCTGCCCCCTGCTGCCCCCAGCTGCAACACATTTCCCATCCGGCACGAAGTGCTATAATCCACAGTGTGAAGTGCAGCCCTGATGTGATGAAGGCCACGACAGAGCATGATGATGAGGAAGAGGAGTGGGAACAACCTTGCTGACGAGAGGTGATGACGAAGAGAGAACAGGAGAAAATGGCATACAGAGACAGAGAGGGGAGAGAGAAAGGGAGGGAGGGGGAGCAGGAGAGGGAGGGATGTAAAGAAGCCATAAAACCATAAAACCCAGGTTTCCGTGTGCTGGCTCTGGTGATGCGGTATGCAGCACAGTAAATCAGTGTGGGCCTCGGGCCGCACTGCAGCTTTCCAGCATCAGCACCGCTCCCCTCACCCAGGCAACAGCATCAGCACCACTCCCCTCACCCAGGCAACAGCATCAGCACCACTCCCCTCACCCAGGCAGCAGCATCAGCACCACTCCCCTCACCCAGTCTCCACACAGCTTCTCCTCAGTCTGAACCTTACTGTGGTTCTGGCCACCAGGCTCAGTCCTGCTTGATGATACTGAAACCCGGAGCTGACCGGAGCTTAGAGTCCAGAAATCAACTCAAAAGCTTTTTGAATATTTCCTAGAGCAACACTTTTTGGAAATTGTAGTAAACTCTTTATGGGTGACAGAAAACACTAGTGCTGCATCTAACTCGTCTCTCTGCTTGAGAGCGAGATGGGCTGCTTCACTATGGTGCAGTGCAGCGCTAATCACTGCAGTGAACAAAGATTACCCTTGTCAGGAGAATGTTTCTATTGGATTTCATTGGGTGGCTACAAGTCCTGGCATGGTGTGTATGTTCCTTGTGATCTCTCAGTATGTCCATCACAAACTGTGTGTGTGTGTGTGTGTGTGTGTTGTGAGTGGGCCCCATGGGGCACTTGTAGGCTTGGATGCTCTGATAAGAGTGAAAATGCTTTTTGCCTGCTGAGTCTCTATTTCAACCAAGCGTGAAACCATCCACCAAGGTGCTACATAAGCAGGCTTTACACCTCCACTTCACAGGTAATTACCCTAGGCCCAAACTGCAGAAAGCCTCCCTAATTGAATTCTTAAATGCCCACGCATACCTCACTTACCAAAGGTTATTCAGGTTTTAGCAGAAAGCGGTTAACCATTTAACACTCAGCTCTGACCCCCTTTTAAGGCTTCTGATGTTGTGAGTCCTCCAGTCTGGTAAACTGACATGGCCGGTCCATTTTTCCCATCTAGCCATGGCTTCTGATTGGATCAGTGAGTGTCTCAACACAAGCTGCAATCCATCACGTGAGGGTTCGCTGTGGCAGTTTCAGAGCACTTGTGTTCCCCGTGCGTCTGCCAACCCCCCCCACGGCCCCCCCAGCCCCACTGCAGTCACAGCACAAACTCTAATGGTGCTTCATCTTGATTTCTTTTGTATCAAATTATCAGTAAGTAAAAAAAAAAGATCCTAGCAGAACCACGTAAGGTTTGTGAAAAAAAAAAATAATCTAAGACTTGGCTGACATGACAACTACTGACACGTTCCTTTATAAGGAGCACTGACAGATTGTCGCTGTGGAAACGCCTCTCATCTTGCATATTTTAGTCATGTAGGATCCAAACAAAATACAAGAGAAGAACCTGGAACAGCTTTGGAAGGAGGGAATACTGCTAGGCGTTTGTAGTCTAAGGCGAATGAACGAACAGATGGCATGCAGAAGTCACTGTTGCAATATGCTTGGGAAGTCTGAGCAGAGGAATGAGGTGACAGTAGTCACAACATATGCTTTATACATTCCATTCAGGACTAGCAAGCCAGTCAAAGCAGCGTGATATTGCGAGACAATGATGCGTTCATCACTGCAGTGCAATAATGCACTGAAAATCCGCAGTGAAAGACACAGAGCTCCGCCGGCACTGTGCTGGTATGGCACAACTCCAATCACCAAGTGAAACATACTGGTCTCAGTTTAGAGAGCTTATTGGATAAACAGCTCCATTTGGAGGCCGCGATGCTTTTCTTTTAGTTTAGTAAGGTAACGTCTCCGAACGTTTCGCTTGAAAGATTCCCAGGGAGATGTGTGGTGCGGTGTTTTTGCGCTCTGTCATCCTTAAGCCCCTTTTTTCTTCGGCTTGGAATGCAGAGGCTCCTCTTCCCATTAGCCCCTGCTAGAGGTGATGATGTGCCTGACGGAAACGGCTGAAAGGCGAATCTGTTTGTCATGTAAGGCACATGCGTGTGAAAGCCAATCTAGAGGTCTTTGCCCATCCTTCACATGTTCCCTGTCATCTCCAGGGGGATCTGGCCCTATCCACGAGCACGGAGATTACCTCAGGAACGCAGAGAAACCAGAAACCTGCGATAACTGTCATCCTCAGACATGCCTGATCTCTCCTCTGAGGATAATTGGGCTTTGAACCTTATGCCTATCTTTGTCAGTGCTCCAATCAATCAGATGCTCTCAATGAGACGACGGATCTGTCTCGCGTTAAGGCTCATCAGGCTGATGGGATATATGAGCATAAAGCAGAATGACTAAATGCCACAAGATATCCAAGAGCAGCAGTTTGGCACAGCAGAGAGAGAACAGATGTAACTCACCCTTCGTATGAGGTGTAATGTTTTTGTGCATGTATGGCCTACATGCCATTGTCCAGGCATATACACAGACACAGGTTTTCATGAATAAAATGTGCCTTGAATGTAGTGTTTAAACACACACATTTCTTTTATAACACAGAAGGTAAGCATGTGCGTATTATATAAGTTAGTTGGATGCAAAAGCCATTATAATGCGTCTATTCAAGATATCTTTAATCTTCTGAATTGTGTCTTAATGTTCTAATAAATGCAAGAAATTTGTCTGTATACATATATATATATATATAATACTTGAATACAAATTGAATACATTTTATATTATATTTATTATATTTGACCCTCTTTGTGTGTGGAGACAGACAGGAGAAAGAAGACTTTATTGTTCTGTTTGTCATGAATGTGAATGTGTTTGCATATCTTAAGTAAAGCCAGAGGTTTCTAAACGCTCTTTGTAACAGAACGTTCGCCTTCAAGACAAAGCTCTATTTGGGGAATTTTTATTGTTGGCTGACAGACATCGTCTCTCCTGCCCCTAAACCTGTGAAGCCCTCTGCCAAGGCCGGCAAAAGACGAGGAACAACTCTGCCATTTGCCTGGGTAGAAGTGTTGGGACACGAGACCCACACACGGACACTGGCAGGTATGCTACCCTGTCAACAGAGCTCCTGGAACCGATTATGTGAGATTATCTGTTCAGATAGCTTCCGCCCGACACTCATTATGCAGTTAGGAAACGTCTTATCTGGCTTCATCTCTTGACGTCTAACCACCGAAGACATTTCCAATAACCTGGTCTAAGATATGAGCGTGAGTGAAGGAAGCACACACTCAGGGGTGACTGGCGCTTAGCCAGGTCTCCCATGTTTAACTCCACACTCAGCTGAGGGTTTGTAGTCTCACTAAAGCAGTGAAGGCACTGTGTATGTGGCAGGAAAATGTAATGGCCGCTGTGAAATGTCGATATGAGTATGCGATGTTTCGGCCGAGAATCCCCGATGGTCCTGCGTGAAGTGTATGATGTGAGGGGGTATCAGCACGGGTGAAGCACGCAGATGGAGGCAGCTGCAACACCTCCACCCCCCAGCTCTGGGAAAGTCTTTTTGTTTTACTACATCTGAATCTTCGCTAGCGTAAAGGAGCTAGACTGTGTATCAGAATGTGAAGTGATCCATGTTCATAAGTCACTGATAATATCCATTAAAAAAAATTGCTATGTTGGAAATGTTTTAAATGTTTTATGTCCAGACCTTTAGATGGAAGTAAAAGTCTACATCATCATTTTGTCCTGTGAAACTGTGAATATGACTTTGAACTACATTTCCCAGAGTACATTGTAGTTGATCTGTTTACGCATTTAATTCTGCTGTATCTTAGCTGTTCATCTGTGTTTTGGTAAAACACTTATCATGTTCCAAACCATTGCGGTATGAGGGCATAATGAATAAATCATGTAATGTTTTGTTATGTGAAGAGTTTCTTTTAATTTCTCGTTCTGCTGGTTTAAAGAGTGGATGTGTCCCTGCCTGTTAGGCATTCTTTGTTTAAATTGGCATAAGCCATAAACTCTTTGCTCAAGAAGTCCAGGAATTCCTGTCAGGCACTGCTGAAAACATGTATTGTTTCATTTTTAGCATTGAATATAGATTGTTGGCTACCTTTCTTTTGTATATGCTCATATGGAATAACTAATTGTCGTCATAGACGTCTGTCATTGTTCAAATGTGCATAATCACTTCCTGTCTGGTCACAGTGTGTCCCCAGCAGCAAACCTTGCAGTGCTCTTATAACTGACACGTCCTCTAGACCTGTTGTCTGGCCTGTCGTCTTCCACGTTTACAGTGCAAGCGTGGACCGTTGCCTCTGCCGAGCCTTTCAGTGCTGTGAGACCGAACTCAGCCCCAGGGGAGCATGGATCAACACTATTACCCTTCGCTGTTCTTCCTCTACCTCTTATTTTATTGTTTTGATGGGCGGGGCTCTGTTATGACTGGGAGGACTGGGATATGACAGCCTGTGAGGACTGGGGGGGCCTTATGACTAGGAGGACTCATGGGGCCTTTGGCAGATGCAGTGTGCTTGTGCTGTGTTGTTTTAGTGAGCGTCTGACCCAGAAAAGAGACTGTGTTGTAGGGGACCTCCTCTCCACGACCCCCACGTACCTCCGCTCAGCCAACACCAACACGTCCCCCTTTTATCCACCATCTGACACGGGTCCCACACGTGACTTTCTTTCCCCTTTGTTTCAAAGCCTCATGAATCATCTCGCAGTAAGTGTTTGCTGTTATTTACATGTTGACTCCTCCTTTCTGAAGAAGGTACAGGAACCTTAGGGACTGCTGGAGACAATAAGACTGAAAGGATTGGGCCATTAGAATTTACATATTTTCCATCATTTGTTTTGCAAACACTATATTTAAACGTGTGTGAGAGAAGGTTTATTCATTCAATCCCTCCCTCAGAATTTCCTGAAGATATTGATTTTTCAGGGAGAGAGAGAGTGAGAGAGTGAAAAGTGAATGAATTCAGTGCTGACTGACACCTGTCAATCAGCCCAGAGAATCCACCCATAGGGTGGGCCGTGCTGGGCTATATAATAACAAACACCTCAGACGGAGACCCTTGATCTGGGATCTGTTCAGCTGACTGCCAAATTACACCCTTAAGGATGTTAAAAACGAACAAAGCCAGTTTGAGAAGCTTTGACGCTGACGGCCTTTGTAATCAGTGAGGCTTCCCGGAGATCAGAGGTCTCCATTAGCAGGCTCCTCACGCTGCTGTGAGCGGACCTGTGTGCGGTGTCCGCACCCGTCTCACCGGCGGAGGAGCACGAGGCTGCCAGACAGGCAGCCCGGCGGGTGAAACAAACACCCGACCCCACAAAATAAAAGAAGCAAAGGAGGTCAAAGGGGAGATCCATTTGCTTTCAGCATGCAAACGCTGACATGGCCCTCCTCCTCCCATTATTCTCGTGGTG
The DNA here is from genome assembly GCA_020368025.1 of Brachyhypopomus occidentalis. Taxonomy (NCBI): domain Eukaryota; kingdom Metazoa; phylum Chordata; class Actinopteri; order Gymnotiformes; family Hypopomidae; genus Brachyhypopomus; species Brachyhypopomus occidentalis. The sequence goes on from JAGXOD010000003.1 coordinate 1,623,515, forward strand.
TAGGTGAGACGTTCTCACTCCTCCACATGGGTGGTGTAAGTCTGCTACTTGTATCTGCTCCGCCTTTGCTTCACAAAGTAATTAAGGATGATAAAATTGAGGCGATGATAAAAAAAAAAACAATCTCCAGAGTTGCTGTTTGGCAGTGGCTCATAAAAGGAATAAAAATATGTCTCTACAGAGGAAGAACACAAGCGGGATCCACAGAGCAGCTGTATTATACAGCATACATAACCTGGACAAAGCCTTTGACACACCAGTTAGAGAAAATGTCAGTAAAGCTCTGTAAAGCTAACGATTTTTTGTGGGGCTGTTTCTCTGTTCTGCTGATAAACAGAATATCACTATGCTGATCTCCTCATTATTACATCACAGTGATGGTGATTATAATTTTTTATCTATTTTTAGTTAATGTCCCATAGAGTAGTCGGTGCATAATCATCAACTTGACTAATTGCTCTGCAGAAACTAGGCCCCATATTCTGTGAGAATGGCTAGATTATATGACATTAATATGAAACTTATGTTTAAATGCCATATATTAACTAGACACATTATCATCGAACATGCAAATAAACAAAAAATAATATGAATTTCTTTTGGAGACAACTAAAAACTGAAATTAAAAATATCACTTAATATATAACACAAACAGAAAATTATGGGAAGACTCATTTTTCATCCTAAGCCTGTTAGCGAATTTAATGTTCCCTCATATTCTAGTGCTACATAATTATTGTAGATTCCCTGAAGCAAATAAGTTTGTATTGAGTGATGGCTTTTATAACTGAATGAGAAAACAAGTATCCTCCTCCTCTGAACACTTTCTAATTGCAGTTCATTTGAAAGGCTTTTGAGGGAGAGAGAGAGAGCTAATTTCAGCTTCTCCATTAAGAATATTGCCCTCCAAGACAAGTTTAGCATCCATAAACAAACATGAATATATCAGGTGAACACATCACCATTATAGTGCACCTCCACTCCTAGTTTCCCAAACACTGGTAAAAACTGTCCCTGGCGTTTGCCTTAGGGTTCGGATCAAATGTATCGAGCACCATATAATAGAGGTTCAGGGTGCAGGGAATTGCTTGGCACCACTGCAGAGGGCAATCTGGAGTTGTTGCAGCAGAGAGGCTGCTCTTCCTGGGCATTCCTAGCTGTTAGGTATGCTGTCTCCGCGCTGCAATTTCAAACTTGTTCTAAATTGATTCGGGTTGGTTATGCTTGGTCGCCCTCTGGAAGTCTGAACCTTTGCTCTCGCCACCTATTTACAGCAGGTTGCGGTACACAGAGGCCATCCCGCTTCCTTGGAGTAACTTGTCATTGCCTTAGGGCATGTGCCTCTTGGGTTGGGAGCTGTTAGTTACAGTGTTGTAGCTTTTAAGAACATACGCTATTGTGATATTTCCAGTGGCCCTATATGCTGCCTACTTCATTAATTACTGCCAGTAAAGTCAATGGCTTGACTTGGTGCTTGGTTGCGATTCTCGGGCCGGAGTGGCAGTATTTCTATGGGCTGTTGGTTGGACTTCTCTAGGTGTTTATTTTCTCTGAAATTGTGACATTGTGACTTCCACGAATGTCCTTCTGGCTGTAAAAAGACTGTCTGCGTCCGTCTCCGTCCACGCCTTTTATGAATGAACTTCGATGTCTCCCAGTTTCCAGGGCGACGAAGCTAGTAAACAGCTGTGTTAGCTGACGGCAGAGCAGAAGGGGAAAGAGCTGCAGGAGTGCTCCTTAAATGACGCCCTTAATTAGTGCAGGGCCAGTTTAATGGCACGTCAACCACTGGGAGCGGCCTGAGGAATATCGCCTTCAGCAGGAACCAGCGGAAGAGAAGGTGTGTGTGTGTGTGTGTGTGTGTACCAGTCTTTGCCTACAACAGCTTGCTCTAAACCTCACCACAAAATATGCTAATTACCAAACCAAACTGAACTGACAGAGAGGGGGTGGGCACCATATCTGAATCAGTCTGTTATGTGTTAATATAAGCAGTGCATAATGTGTGCAGTGTATGGGCAGAGGGTTCCTGAGGTAGTGGCAGTACCATGGATACAAAGGAACGCACTGCCAGTGGAAGCCGCATACGTTTGCCTGCGGTCTGTACTTGTTTAGCCTGTGCTGGCTCATGTGCCTTTGTCTACGTGCATTGCTGCTTCATGAGCTTGTGGAAGCTTGAGTGGATCTCCATTAGGATCTCTGGAGCTTCATCTGTAATCAGAAATGGATGTGTGTTTGCCCCATGCACCTCGGGATATAAGCAGTATAAGCACAGTGTGATGGAACAGTGCTTAAAGTTATGTATGAGGTTTCACAACGCATGAAGACTAAACTATGTGACACACTTTGTAATCGAACCTCTTCTGAGATACGATTGGTGTTATTGTAGTTTTTAGAGCTAATATATATATATATATATATATATATGGCACCGCCTGTAGTTGTGTATATATATATATGGCACCGCCTGTAGTTGTGTATATATATATATATGGCACCGCCTGTAGTTGTGTATATATATATATATGGCACCGCCTGTAGTTGTGTATATATATATATATGGCACAGCCTGTAGTTGTGTATATATATATATGGCACCGCCTGTAGTTGTGTATATATATATATATGGCACCGCCTGTAGTTGTGTATATATATATATATGGCACAGCCTGTAGTTGTGTATATATATATATGGCACAGCCTGTAGTTGTGTATATATATATATGGCACCGCCTGTAGTTGTGTATATATATATATATGGCACCGCCTGTAGTTGTGTATATATATATATATGGCACAGCCTGTAGTTGTGTATATATATATATGGCACCGCCTGTAGTTGTGTATATATATATATATATGGCACCGCCTGTAGTTGTGTATATATATATATATGGCACAGCCTGTAGTTGTGTATATATATATATGGCACAGCCTGTAGTTGTGTATATATATATATGGCACCGCCTGTAGTTGTGTAAGCGGCAGAGTGGATGGACAGAGTGTAATGCTGCTAAGGCCCCACTAACCCTGACCTCTGTGGGGCTTCTTCACCTGGCTGAAGATGCCACTGTGTTGCTGGCTGAGCTGTGGGAGAAGCTGTGGGAGAAGCTGTGGGAGAAGCTGTGGGAGAAGCTGTGGGAGAAGCATCCTGCAGTGTTGATGGTGGAGCGAACAGTCCGCTGGCCGAGGGTACAGGCAGCACTGCTGCCACTGACTGAGACAGAGACAGGATCAGCACTGCTGCATGTTTGCATGTGTGTGTGTGTGTGTGTGTGTGTGTGTGTGTGTGTGTGTGTGTGTGTGTGTGAAGTAACACACTAGAGATAAGCAAAATAAATCTTGCAGAACTCCTGCTGTCAGACAGAACAGAACTGCCAAAGACACAAGATGTGTGTGTGTGAAAGACTTTTTTCTTGTACTGTGTGAGTGTGAAAGAGAGACAGCTAGAGATAGACAGAGAGAGTGGTGAATTAGATAGAGCAGTGAATTAGAGTGGTGAATTAGACAGAGCAGTGAATTAGAGTGGTGAATTAGACAGAGCAGTGAATTAGTGGTGAATTAGACAGAGCAGTGAATTAGTGGTGAATTAGACAGAGCAGTGAATTAGTGGTGAATTAGACAGAGCAGTGAATTAGAGTGGTGAATTAGACAGAGCAGTGAATTAGAGTGGTGAATTAGACAGAGCAGTGAATTAGAGTGGTTTGTGCAGTAGAGTTTTTCTTTGATGCCCACCTCACTGGCAAACAGCTGAAGGTCACAGAGGTCATACTGGCATCTATCATTCGACTGGCCGAATATGTATTGCTTTGTGTTTTTGGCTTAGATACACTTTGAGATACGTGAGTCCAGGGACTCCATTGTTGTAAATGGATGGTCTCTGCTTGTTCTGACTCACACACACACACACACGAACATCCGCACGCACCACACATGTGTGTGTTTATATATGTGCGTGTGCGCACACAAACATACAAGCTTGGTGCACCAATTTAAGTACCTTCAGAGCATCGTAGAAGCGGAATTTATGGTCCGCATTCATTTGACACAATAAGAAGAAATGAATTGAAGTGATCAGAACATGGAACAGGATGTGGTGTGTAGCAGATCAGTTATGGTCCACGTTTGTGTTGGACCTTTCAGGAGTTTTCACTTACATGTAATCATGGCTGCTATGGTGCCACTGGACAATTTTCACACAGCATGTTTGGGTTTTGTGCGTGTGTGTGTGTGTGTGTGTGTGTGTGTGTGTGTGTGTGCGTGTGTGAAGATGGCACACTTGCCGGATGTGCTCCAGTGCTAGAGGGTTTGGTGTGCTGGGTGGAGATTAGTACTGCTCACTCTGGCCCCAATTTCAAAGGCCTGTCTCCCCCGGGCAGCTATAGCCCCTCTGACACTCCAGCACTGATAGGAAGATTTAGCCACCATCCCCAGGGCATCAAGCAGCAAGTTTAATCAATAATGGTCTTATGTGTTTCTAAATCCTCCTGGCCGAGCAAAGCCGGCCTGTGGTTGCTGCATGAAACAGGAGAACCCCCCTGAGCTTTCATATCACTTTACAAACACAATTCTGCTTGCAGTTCTGTGCACTACGCCACGTCCTGATGGCAGGAGTTGGAATAACTCATTGCTTGCTTGACACCAAGTGAAACATTAGCTTAGTTGTAACTTGACTTAAAGCCGAAAGACTAAATTGCAATTTATTTTTTTTGTGGTGGCCACATACGGCTTCGTTCCGCATTGAGCTGCGGACCAGAAAGGAATTCTTGTTGTCGGTTTTTTTTTTTTAAATAATGTTTTATTCATTAACCCCCATTTTTAGAATCAAGTGCACAGCTGTATCACAGAGCTCTGCAGACAGCCCGTTGCACACAGCCCGTTGCACACAGCCCGTTGCACACAACCCGTTGCACACAGCCCGTTGCAGACAGCCCGTTGCAGACAGCCCGCTGCAGACAGCCCGTTGCAGACAGCCCGTTGCAGACAGCCCGTTGCAGACAGCCTGTTGCACACAGCCCGTTGCACACAGCCCGTTGCACACAGCCCGTTGCAGACAGCCCGTTGCACACAGCGAAAGACGGCACGAGGTACCGCACTGCCATTCCAATAGTCATTCAAGTGTGTCCAAATCAAACACAACACCAGGAAGGTAAAACTGAAATCCCAGCTGTAGGGTGAAATCTCTACCATGCTGGGTTGCACTAATATACTAATAGTGACAGAGGACAATGTAATGTCTGTCTTTTTCATCCACAATGGCACAGCAGCTATTTCTAACTGTCAATTTAGATATACATGAGATCAGTCCTGATTTCACCTTCAATGCTGTCTCCCTGACTAAACGGATACTGGAAATATGATGCCAATCACGTACACTGTATTGGCCAGTTACTGGTGCTAAGGGGAAGGGACAGGGTAGTCTGTGCATTCGTGATAGCAGTTGCAAACAGGATTAGCAATATGGGAGGAAGGCTGCTGGAAGAGGCTACGTCACACGTCATGGGTGGGTGTGTGGGCCTAGGAGAGTGTGGTATTTGTCTTCTGCCTTTGCAGAGGTCCCTCCACTAAGCCCGCACATGTCTGCGCGAGCATGTTGGCGAGAGCCGTCTCCTGGCGCAGAGCGCGAGTGAAGGCGGGCCGTGCAAACAGCGCGTGCGAGGGCAGCGGACACGCTCCGGTTGTTGCCATGGAGGTGCACGCTGATGGAAAGAGGCGGAGCGGCAGAGGTGCGGGTGGTGGTGGTGGTGGTGTGTGCAGGGGGTGCGGTTCTCCGCTCTGTTGGGCAAGCCAAGGCCCAGTGTGTTCTCGCGCCTCCTCTCTGGATGAAGAGCGAGGCCTTTCAGTTCTTTTCTGATTTTATCTTTTAATGTTTAAAACTTTCCCTCCAGTCTCTTAATCAAGGTGCCCAGGAACCTGATTCCTCCCTGCATAGACAATATCAGAGCTCACTGGGTCGTTAACTGTAAAAAGTAAAAGTAAAGGAAAAAAAAGTTGGGCTTAATACAGAAATGAGTTGGGTAAGTTTAGCACAATGATTCGTTAGTGTGATTCTCGTGTTCAGCTCAGAGAATCAATTATGTACAAATAACTGATTTAACTAAGGTTTTAGAGTGTGTTGATTTCCTGGTTCTTTCCAGTTTCAGTGAAAACCACCATGAAAACCTGGAGTAGAACCAAAATCAGCTTCAGTATTCAGCGTCAGGATTCAGCTTCAATATTCAGCTTCAATATTCAGCTTCAATATTCAGCTTCAGTATTCAGCTTCAATATTCAGCTTCAGTATTCAGCTTCAGTATTCAGCTTCAGTATTCAGCTTCAATATTCAGCTTCAGTATTCAGCTTCAGTATTCAGCTTCAGTATTCAGCTTCAATATTCAGCTTCAGTATTCAGCTTCAGTATTCAGCTTCTGTATTCAGCTTCAGTATTCAGCTTCAGTATTCAGCTTCAGTATTCAGCTTCAGTATTCAGCTTCAGTATTCAGCTTCAATATTCAGCTTCAGTATTCAGCTTCAATATTCAGCTTCAGTATTCAGCTTCAGTATTCAGCTTCAGTATTCAGCTTCAGTATTCAGCTTCAGTATTCAGCTTCAATATTCAGCTTCAGTATTCAGCTTCAGTATTCAGCTTCAGTATTCAGCTTCTGTATTCAGCTTCAATATTCAGCTTCAGTATTCAGCTTCTGTATTCAGCTTCAGTATTCAGCTTCAGTATTCAGCTTCAGTATTCAGCTTCAGTATTCAGCTTCAGTATTCAGCTTCAGTATTCAGCTTCAGTATTCAGCTTCAGTATTCAGCTTCAGTATTCAGCTTCAGTATTCAGCTTCAATATTCAGCTTCAGTATTCAGCTTCAGTATTCAGCTTCTGTATTCAGCTTCTGTATTCAGCTTCAGTATTCAGCTTCAGTATTCAGCTTCAATATTCAGCTTCAATATTCAGCTTCAGTATTCAGCTTCAGTATTCAGCTTCAATATTCAGCTTCAGTATTCAGCTTCTGTATTCAGCTTCAGTATTCAGCTTCAGTATTCAGCTTCAATATTCAGCTTCAGTATTCAGCTTCAATATTCAGCTTCAGTATTCAGCTTCAGTATTCAGCTTCAGTATTCAGCTTCAGTATTCAGCTTCAGTATTCAGCTTCAGTATTCTGTATTCAGCTTCAATATTCAGCTTCAGTATTCAGCTTCTGTATTCAGCTTCAGTATTCAGCTTCAGTATTCAGTATTCAGCTTCAGTATTCAGCTTCAATATTCAGCTTCAGTATTAGCTTCTGTATTCAGCTTCAATATTCAGCTTCAGTATTCAGCTTCTGTATTCAGCTTCAGTATTCAGCTTCAGTATTCAGCTTCAGTATTCAGCTTCAGTATTCAGCTTCAGTATTCAGCTTCAGTATTCAGCTTCAGTATTCAGCTTCAATATTCAGCTTCAGTATTCAGCTTCAGTATTCAGCTTCAGTATTCAGCTTCAGTATTCAGCTTCAGTATTCAGCTTCAGTATTCAGCTTCAGTATTCAGCTTCAATATTCAGCTTCTGTATTCAGCTTCAATATTCAGCTTCAGTATTCAGCTTCAGTATTCAGCTTCAGTATTCAGCTTCAATATTCAGCTTCAATATTCAGCTTCTGTATTCAGCTTCAGTATTCAGCGTCAGGATTCAGCTTCAGTATTCAGCTTCAGTATTCAGCTTCAATATTCAGCTTCTGTATTCAGCTTCAGTATTCAGCGTCAGGATTCAGCTTCAGTATTCAGCTTCAGTATTCAGCTTCAGTATTCAGCTCTGGTTCTAGATCAGGAGGCTTCTGGGAGGCCTACTGTGGTCGGTAGGGCCGTTGGAGATCTTCATATTGCTCTGGTCCTTTGGAACTGCGGTGGTTGACACTGACAGAGTGGACACTACCGCTCTCTCTAGGGAAACGGATGGCATGAAACCAGATGCTGTCTGGATAATGTAAATCTCACTGTGTGTGCAAGTTCGCTATTTCCAAAAAGAGCCATAAAGTCACGAGTGTGTGAGTTCTTGAAGAAAGCACAAGACTCCTGTATTATGTCTTTGTCACTTATTGCTTATGTGCTGAATTCTGATGATTAATTGGTTTGTTCTCATGTTTCGTTGGGATGTGTGTGGTCTGGGACCTGTACCTGAGTAATAGGACAAACTTATACACACAGTCATTTTCAACACTTTTTGCACTTCATTTGCACACACACACACACACACACACACTCATAACCTGATGTGTAGAGGGACAGTGGGTTGTTATAATAAGGATAAGGAATAACTAATTTACAGGATAGCAGTTGTCATCTCTCTACGATATCATAGCGAGCAAAGACCCAAAACAGTTTATGCCTGTTTCCCTGGAAACACCACAATAACACCATACTACATGCTGCAGATCTCCTCAGTATAAAGTCATTGTGTACTTTCTTCTGATTGGCTACATGCACAGCTGTTAAAAAGATCAAATAACTTTTCCTGCTTTGTCCCAAGAAAGGCGATCAGATAATGGTTTTCCCAATCAAACACAAGAACTTGCAGTTTGCTGACACGTCGGAAGCTTACATTTCTTTTGGAATATTTTCAACACAAGTTTCCAGGAAGTTTTCCTTTGTAATTAATTCCCGAGAACAGGAGACTGGGTAATCGACAAAGCAATGTTATGGATTCATTTGGGGATGTTTCTCATTCCTGAGGTTAACCTTTAATGTGGGCTCACTTCCAGACCCACAGAAGACGTATGCCAAGCTTCAATATTGTTTCTATGCCTGAGATCCTGTATCTTCTTTATTTCTTTGGAGTGTGTGTATAGGAATAAGTGTGAAGAGCTTTGTAAATTTTGTATGCATGAATATTCATTTTGCTTGGCATCTTTCAGCAGTGAGACCCCAGGAGAACGATGGGACGCTCGTGTGCAGTGGCGCATGCTGCAGATACACAGTGAAGTTTTTCTGCAAGTGGAGCCAGCAAGTCCGCACTAGATGGATGATTGACAGGTGACGTGGACGTGCTCCCGCCGGCCCCTGAGCTGGAGAACTTATGGTAGCCGCCGATAGAGACCCAGACTGACTGCAGGCGTCAGATTTCATTGAGGGGCTCTGACACGCTAAGTGCACTGCACCCTGATGAAGTCTTCTGTCCCGTTCTCCGACACGACGCAGCCAAGACAGATGCTGCGGATTGAACAAACGAGTTGGAGGGTATATGAGCACCCTTTAAATGAAACTGTGAAATTGCTGCCGGGACCGGTAACGATAGCGCGTCCTTTCTTAGACGTGTCCATTGCTGCGTTAAAGTGAACGCTGATGAAAATTCGACTGGGTCTCGGTCTTTTTGTGCCGAGAAGATAATCCTAGAAAGCGACTGCAGAGCACAGATGTGAATTGAGGGTTCGCCTGCAGAACGGCACTTCTGCTGGTGGGCTTCTTCCAGTCTGACGTGTTGCATAAGCTGTTAAGCACCAGACACCTTATAAGGCCACATGGCTGAGCCCACAATACATCAGCAGCGATATTAGCCTTTCTGCACAGGGTATTCATAAGGCTTGTAGCAAAGGTGAATTAGAAGTGTGCAACAGCGCTAGGTCAAGACCCCACCTTTCCCGTTTAGCCCGCCGTTCCTTAATCCCTCGATAAGGCAGAGTCGTTTCTGTGATATCACTGATATTGAAACAAAAAAAACCTCTTGTACCTAGGTGTTCACACTTGAACTTAGATGCTAATACTGTCTCCCCTGCCAGTTTGACAGTAGGAAAGGCTGACTGGAGATCTGCCTGGCATAGGCAGACACAGCCGAAGTAAATGGCCCTGTTACTGAGTGCAGGGAGGAGAAGAGGTCGCATCACCACACTTTGCCTTAATCACAGTTTAGTGGGTTTGTAAGTGAATCAACGCCTACATCAAAATGAAAGCAGCCAGACTGTCTCTTCACCTGAGGTAAAATCAAGTACCCTACAATCAAACAAACAACAAACAACAACAACAACAACAACAACAAAAACATTTTATTTGAAGTATTAATCTACATTAACAGGGTGCCGTAAGATATATGGAGTGGGGTTTCCAAACATAGCTATAACACACACACACACACACACACACATACACACACACATACTTGCTGGTTTATTCAAAACCATCTGCAAACCCTCAGAGGTTGGGGGGGTGGGGGTGGTGCTGGTGATGGACCAGGGCGAGGCCGAGTACAGTGGAATGCTCCTGATTAAACCCCACAGCACAACCCCGTGCCATTGTGATGCTGTTGCAAGGGGATGGTACTAATTAGCTTTCAGAACTGAACGCTGAACGGCCACGGAAATGAATGGCAGAAATGTGTTTGAAATCAGCTTATCAATCTTGCAGCAACAGAGGATAATGGTCCGTGTCATTATCCCTGGTCAGAGATCATATGGAGTTTGGGATTTGTTCACACAGCTTCTGGTAGGTTCACTCACACGAGCCTTTGGGGGGGTTTTTTTGCTTTCCTCAGAGACCCTCTACAAGGAATCTAATTACAAAAAGACCCAGGGGATGGTTTCAGCTGTAGGAAATAATTACGCACTCAGAGATGATCTGACTGAAGATGATTTACATCATCACGGTCAAATAAATTTGATAGGAGGCAGATAATGTTCTGGTCGAACTTGTTCTGTACAGAGATTTCTGTGTATAATAGATTTATAGGTGTTTACTTGGAACACCTATAGCTTGCATGCTGCTCCTGCACAAAGTGTGATTTACGCTGCTAGATGTAGATGAACTACCCAACTATTGAAATCACTTGTTTGTGCATTTGGACTGCTGCACGTGGAGGTCATTCTCAACATATCCCAGTTCATCTTTATGTTGAGTTCACCCAAACAGCTGAGTCCTGAGCAGCTTCCTATCTCTTGATTCTTATAGCTCATTTCTTCTGAAAACACCATCGTATTAATTTTGATTGGCCCACTAAAAGAGACAGGTGAGCCCTTAGCCTTCTCATTAACCCTCAGTTAGCATCGCATTGCCTGACCATTGTTTTGAAGTGTGATCTTTGTTTGACCTTTGATCTTTGAATACTCCCCTCCTGCTACAGCTCTCAAACTTAGACAATACACAGGGCGGTTGTCCTTGGTGTGTATCAGAGGAAGGAGAATATGAACGGAACTACTGTGTGAGGTACGTTGCACAGGCTGGACATCGGTGGACCTCAGGGCCGCACTCCAAAACCCCCATCAGCCATCTGTCCCCTCCGCCCGGCTCTCCCTACAGCCCCCCGCAACGAGTCTCCCACCAGCTCTTGACCTTGGCACCATGCCAGAAGGGGACAGAACGCAGTGTGAACAAATGTAAGCCATTCAGTTTGTTTACCCCGTTAAAGGGAGTGTTTAAGGCATGACGATTTGTTGCTCTTTGCTAACGGCGTGTACTGGGTTTGAACCCAGGGAAGCAAATTAAACTGAGGGGCAGACAGGCCCTTGTGTTCCTCCACATCCTCCCTCCTTATGCCAGCCCTCTAGTGGGGCTGGTTAGTAACTATGAGCAACTGTTAGCTGCCAGGTCGTCTTTGTCACCTCATGCCTAGGGACACGGAGAGTGATTCATTGGGTGCACACAGAGAAACAGACCCTAGCAAACAGGCTCACATTAGCACACTTACACACTGTGGAGCAGCCGGTGTGGGTACTGCAGGATTCCAGTAAATATGCTATATGAACACCTACCTGGTTGTTTGTCAATATTAATGCAGGGGGTTACAAGCTGATCGCATAAAGTACAGTGGCAGCTTTTATGTGATCAGCTTGTAATGTGACTACTGGCAAGCAGGGGAAACCGCACAATGGCTGACGCTGCGTTCGTGCGCGCACACACACACACACACACACACACACACACACTCCACAAACTCCACAAACAGAATTCATTCCCGTGAAGAGTCACTGAAGTGGCATGTACTGTTTTACTGGCCACCTGGGACTGTCAGACACAGAGCAGGTGGAGGGCACCGGCAGGGTTTATGGATCGCATATAGAAAATATGGCAAACATGAACTTTCAAAGTCAAAACCTAAAAGAACTTGTGTGTTTTCATGTCTTGCTGTAAGAAGTACGGTTCGGTCGGCTCGACGGCCTCGTCAAGTTGCTCCACTTGCAATGTTTGTTTATTTACTTTAGGATGTTTTTGTAATGATTTGTCTTAGGTTATGAGATCAGTGTGTAAGCGAAGCAACAGCCCCTTTCTTTTGCTAAGGCTATACAGACAGAAAGGGTTGCTCATCTGTGATGGCGTTTTCATACTGACTGGGACAGGAACAAAACGAAACAGATTGATCATTACATTTTGTTTCTAATGAACTAGGCTTTATGAAAAAGGCTTTTTTGGTCATGTTATGGTTTAATTATGGATATCATTCATATTCCATTTTGAAACATGAATTGATGTGGTCCAGCATTATGATATGATAATTTATCTCATGATTAATTACTACATCTGCATCTATATTTGCATTGCAATCACAGCAACAACATTCAGTTCTATAGTACCTGTATTGTTTTGTGCATAGAATATATTATAAAGAGATTCTTGGTTGCATTTATGAGTCTCCAACATTCAAGACAAGATCTATCCTGAGCGAAACCATGCCTGTATCACAAGACAATTAGTATGTGGTCTTGAGATCAATGTCAAAACCACGAGTTGAGTGATTTATTTAATGTACCATTTATAAAATGATTTATGTAATGTGTGTCTTCTTAACAGTGAGAAATAATTTATAAAATATGCACGTATGTTCACTATGATTTGGGTTCATTTCATCTATATGAAGAGGATTACAAAGTTTCGATGATTCATCCTGAGTCACTTACATGCATTTTTCAGACATCACAGAGAAACATATCTAGAACTGCCCTCTTCACTCTTATCTGCATTTGATATGAACTGCATTTCACATTATGATATTTGATATAGGCCACAAGGTCCAAATGGCCACTGGGGCTCTCGGTATTTGACTCTTAGACCTCTTCTTGCCGCTGAATATTAATATTCTGCATTCTAAAAGTCAAAATGAAGATTCATTTTTGTTTTAACTTCTGAAGTGAACCATTTGCATTTCAAACAACAACAAAAGAACAACTGCAAGAAGGACAGGTTCTGCGCACGTTCATCACGTCTGCCTGATTAACCTGATTAAGGAGCAACATTCAGTTCTGATCTCCCTTTACCTCACGTGACACTGGCCACGTTTCCGTGAAGCACCAGGATCTTCAGCGGCATCTCTCAATCATAAGACGGCATGTCTCGTGGCTCAGAAGTGAGTGTCCGACTGGTCTCGGCTGGTTTACCTGGTGAAGGAGGAGCTCTTCCCCATTTGAACTGCTCTGCTGCTGTGCTAATCCATTATGAATCACTTACACATGCTGCGGAGCCTGGTGTTCTTTAACCTTTGTCTTTCATCCAATTATGCTGCCTGACACCGTGGCATAGCAGACAGTGTCTGGTGGACTGTGTGCTTGCTTTCTAGCAAGTGTTGCACTTGCGCACCAGGGACCATAAGACCAGACTTGCTGGGTTCTCTCATATATGAAGAGACTCTATGGCCCAAGTCATCCGTAAAAAGCATCGTCTCTAAGGCAGAAATCTTCACTGTTTGGATGTGCTGCTATATCAGCCAGGACCCACAAGGCATCACTGCCTTGAAAAGTACCGCACGAACTCAGTGGAGAGGTCACGACGGGGTCACAATTCACAGGTCAGTCATAGCCACTGCACGTGCATGTTATCAAACGTGAGGATGTTGTCATATTCACTACATGTACAGCAACACTACACGTGTGCAGTAACAGACAAGTAACAACATTGTGGTTCAATATCAGCTCTTCTGTAACAGTGTCATCAGAAAACCTTTGTTTTTCGTTTTTGTCTTGTACTATCATTCAGTTATCAATTTGTTGCTGTCATTATTATCCTTCATATTTCTTTATCTTCCTTTTTTCCTTCTATTGTCATTGTTTGTTTTTTGTCTCCGGGTGTCTGCGGGATATCCTCATTGATTCATAAGCTATGTATTAACACTAACAAAGTCTTATCGGTCCTCTAAATAGATGGGCAGCCCTTCCCACAAACCTGATATGCATGGCCATCCAGGGTATCCAAGTGCCAATCTGAGCACAGGTACAGCGAGTTTAGTGATGGCATGTGATGTGATCGTGGTGAAAGAGGGTCTTCCTGATCCTCTTTAAAGCTAACTGGAAGTTAAACTGAAGCTAAATGGAAAACTTGATACGGCCGTGACCAAGTGCTCGAGGCGCTCTGTAATAAGTTCAAAAGGCGATTCCGAGAGGTGGTCAATAATTCCTGAGACAACAGTAGCTGTAGCCTGTAGCATCCAGCAGACTGGGATCAAGAAAGGGAAACTGGTAGGCAGATACATTACGATCACTACTGGGAATGCTAGAGGACACAGCAGCATTGTGGGAATTGACTTTTAAGAGATCCTTTCTCGCCTCACTGGTGACCAGTATGGCACTTGAAGCATTGGCTGTGTGCAGTCTGCTAACCAGCGGATGCAGCGGATGGCATCAGTGCTCTGGGGGAGAGAGTAATAAGGCCAGGGTTCTGTAAACATTAGGATACAGCAGGCCCTAGTGTTATTCTTTGTTGTGTGTCTTATTTTAAGTCCGTGGCAGTGCCGGGTCCTAGAGATCGGCGCCGTCGGTGCTGACCTGCGCGGGTTCATTTTTAAACTATTGTGTGGACCGCTCCTCTCGGACTGTTCTCCTGTTCCACCGGGAGACACAGCACCTCTGTCACGCCTCAGGCTGGCCAGTGCAGTCCAGACATTGTTCATGTGGTTCTGTGTCTGCCGGATTGTTCTTGGTTTAGGATATTACACCAGAATTCCGGAAGATTCTTCCGTCTGTATTTTAGCATCATTGATTATTTACTTCTGTGTCAAATAGCGTGTGGATGTACTGAAAAAAAACAAAAAAAGCAAAATAAGACAGAGACGTGGAAGAAAGGGGGGGTGAAATATTGGTGATGTTGAAAAGGAGGGATGATATGTATGTTCTCCTAAGGGCATGTCCCCGTCCTTTCATTCCAGCAGAAGGGAATGCTTTCAGGATCCAACAGTTAAGCTCTGCTTTTATTTTCGTCTCCCCAGGGACCACAAAATGAGTCTGTCCCCCTCGCTGTCCTTTAACTCTGATGCAATAGGGCAGCATTCCTTCCAAGAACCTTCTCCATGGTTTATGCACCTCCACCCTCAGAAGCCACCAATGTTTATATTGAGGAGTTCAGAGAAAGCGTGAAAGTACCTGTTTATATATATATTGAGACAAAGAGATTCCACTTTGAGGAGAATTCACAGATGCAACACATAAACAATTATGTGTCTTTCTGAAATGTGATGCTTGCAACAAGTGCTTGCAAGCATCAGGAATTTCCAACCTGTTTGGTAAGATGGAAAAGCCAGTGTAAACTTGGCAAACGTCATCCGACTGAGAAAGAAGACTGTTCATAACAAACTTATTCACGCTTAAGTGTGAAATCCATAATCCATTTTTATGCAGGGGTACTTGTTTAACCACATAACATTATGTTCATATGTTTTAAATTGGGCTCTTTATGACCCATGATGTTGCATTCACTGTAGGCGTCTGGGTGGTTTTACCCATTTTTTTGGGGTGTAAGTAAATTACTTAAATTACTAAACTGTTTAGGTTGTCTGTCTTAAACTAATGTTTTATCCCTACACTCTTAAATGTTACACTCATTCTACTTGTTTATTAAAAAGAACCCCCGCAATTCAAATAAACAAAAAGCCCCCTGTCCACATCTTCAGCCATTCTGGAGTAAACATGGAGGCACGGTCTCGCCCGCTGTTATCTCCTAACTCATCTCCAGCCCCTGATCATAGCAGCCTGCTTGGACGTGGATATCTGAGTGAGCACTTGCCCTCTCTATGAACTGCTGGATGCTGTTGATCACTTCTGCTTTCCGTTGCCCTTGGAACTAAAGTTCCCCTCCAGCACTTACATCTCTGTGTCTTAAGTGATCGTTGCAGAAGGCTCGGGCATGCTACATGCTGTAAGGGTGTCTATACCAACACCAACCTGGACCAGAAGCTCAGACAGCAAGAGAGACGTAACTGGCCATGCTGGGAGTTACCCAGCCAACAGTTTCAGTAGTTGTCAACATCCACTGCCTCTCCAGAGGAACCTTTTACTGTCACCACTCCCATCTCGGTGGGAGCTGTCAACACCTGCATCACTCAACACCCAGATAAACACTAGGATTGCTGTGATACAATACAGGGATTTCCTTCTCCAGTTCTCTATTTTCTTTGCTTACTATGGCACACAGCCATACATCAGAATCAAAATATCGAATATATATATCTCTCTTCTGACGGACCGTGTGCTGGAGAGGCCAACGCAGTGTGGATAAGAGGAGATGATGAGAGCTCTGTTGACTGCTCGTTATTGTCCTTGAGAAGAAACGGATACCGATGAGCAGCTGTTTTGACTTTTTGAAAAGGAAAAACCCGTGCAGGTGAGGACTTTGCGACCGCGTTCTAAACGCCTAATACAAAGTGTGGTTGGAATGAGTCAATTCCTATTACACCTTTCAGAACAGGATTAAATTGGTTTGGAATAGTGGCGGCGTCGTCAATAGGCTGCTTACATGGAGAGAATGTATTTGGGCTAATCGAAAGGGCGCTGTGAAAACAGGCGTCGGGGTCAGAAATATAGATCTGCAGGGTTACTGTAGGCAATTCCATAATCTAAAAACCAAACAAGGGGGCTAGAAAACAACCTGGATCCACACAAACATGCAGCTTCGTAACACACGTCACAAGGTCAAGGCTTTGTAATACACAATGGGTAAATGGAGAGTGTATATATAGGGCCCTAATGAATCATTAATTAGCTGCAGGTAATTGGTAGGTACCAGGGTGACAGCAGGCGACCCAGATTAGTAGAACCTAGAGGGGAGTTGTCTGCATCCCAGAGTCTTCATGACACAGGTGCTCGTAACGACAACAGAGTTCATTAAAATAGGACTGAAGAGGCTGTATGGGGCCATCGCATAAGCTCCTGTTCTGTTTGACCCACTGCTTCAATGTCACAAGTGAATAATACGTTTCAGTTGAAAAAGGGCTTGTGGTTACAAGTTACTCTGTCCCAGTAATCAAATCATTGAAGTTCTGCATTTCCCCAGGACAATGGAGCCACAAGGAATTTCCTCAGTGAAGCAGAAGACAAAGTCCTTAGCCTTCCCTTTGTTTCTCTTTCAATCTCCTCTTTGTATTGATGGCCCGGACAATCGACCCTGAGCAATGGAGATGCCTCTCTCAGCACAGAAGCTTGGACGCTTGCTGAAGGACTTACGCACCACAAAAGCATCGCCCTTATTGCAACCAAATGTCCTGAACACATTCCTGTCTGTCCTGCTGATTGCTCAGGATCCTGTTACTCATGCACCAGTGTTTTAACCTCCGTTATAAGACCTAAAGTAGTCAGCAAAACATGTTTAAACATTATAATACGCAATTTGGTTTCTCTGTAAAACAAAAATCAAAGAATACAATATTAAACTCACCAGAGTCCCTGGCACAGTGGATTTGCCTTCCCTAACAAGGACAGAGGCAATGAAGGAGTGAATCAAAGAAACATTACTACAGAATTCAATTTATCCTTCAACTTTACCTGCAGCTATGAGACATCTCCACTTCCTTTGGTTGCCTGCTTTTGTTTTCCACTTCTCCTATTAAACTACTCTTACTTCTGGCTGCTTTGATTGGCTGGTCCTCTTTTGCTGTCACCGTAACCCATGGCAGCTGTGGCAGAATGATGGTGACTGGTTGGTTGAACAGACCTGAGGCCAGTTGTGCTGCTTTTTCTTTAGATGACCAGCAGTACAGACTAGGACTTAAAGCAGGGTGGAAAACGCAGTTTCTACCTGGACTACTGCATCTCTGTAGAACTGAGTGACAGAAGAGGCAAGGAGAAAATGG
Organism: Brachyhypopomus occidentalis; assembly: GCA_020368025.1. Classification (NCBI taxonomy): domain Eukaryota; kingdom Metazoa; phylum Chordata; class Actinopteri; order Gymnotiformes; family Hypopomidae; genus Brachyhypopomus; species Brachyhypopomus occidentalis. Next base: position 1,641,504 of record JAGXOD010000003.1, read on the forward strand.
AGAGAAAGTGAGTTTAATGTACAAAATATCTGCCGGTCCTCAAGGCGAGAGAAGGCGAAAAAGAAAGTGAACTTTCCAAACTTCACCTGATCTCTGACACTCACACGTTCATAATCCCTGTGTCTGATACATCAGCAGAGTCCAAATCAATCGTTATTCACATTACTCTTCTATAAAAAAAGCACATGGACGTAATGATTTCTCCTCCTCGTTTTCCCATTTGGTTGACGCTCGCTGTTCGATGGACTGGCCTATTTACAGTTAGAACTCATAATGCTCTCTGCTCCGCTTGTGAGCAGAGAACTATGGTGCATTCATTCATTCACTTGGTGTAAAACAAATGAATAAATTTAAAGAGCAGTCCAAAAGAAAAATGGGAACATCTTCTTGTGTTGTTTTTTTTTTTATAGTTTCATAGTTATCAGAATATTATTCATAGTAGCCTGGTGAGTATATAAAACCAGCAAATTAAACATTTACTGTCAATGGACCATTTTCATATGTCTTATATGCAGTGAAAACTATGTTAATGACTGCTGGGCTGTTTAGCAACCTCTCTCTTTTTCATAGAAGTATCTGTTTCTTTTAATTCAATATATGAGTAAATAAAACATTTTCATCTATTAGACACACACACATACAACGCAAGACTTTATTACATGGGCTTCAGTGAGGCCTATTGTATGCATCATGAATAATTTCACAATGCGCCGATTGTGTCCCTTTTTGCAAGTGACATGACACTGTGTGCAGGCTACCTGTTAAATCCACTGGGTACCTGTTAAATCCACTGGGCACCTGTTAAATCCACTGCGCACCTGTTAAATCCACTTCATAATAGCTATTAAAATCAATTAAATAGCAACCTCCTAAAAATAAAAGAAACTACCTCTAAGGCAGTTTGATTGAAGAACTATGAAAATCTCATTAAGTGTATACGTGATGTAGGATAAAGGGAAGAAACACAAAAACTCAAACAGCACTGCACACACTGCTGTCCCGGAGTGTGTGTAGACACCCCTGGAGTCACTGCACTGTTTGGCATAAGCTTGCCCACTCCCAGTAAAAGATGCATACTGGACAGTGAGATAACCTCACTCATGATGCAAGTTTGTGTATTATATATATTTGTGTCTACATTTGCCATATGACCTGGCTGAGTTCACGTGGTATTTTCTCTTCGCCCTGTAGGCTGATGTGCAGACGTATCCTTCTGGCTCAAGTGTCTTTTGATTATGCAGACAAAATATGAATGAGCCTATAATACAACTCACAGGTAGGCCGTTTTATAATTTTTTCCGTTTAATATGCATAGTGTAGTCCAGTGTAGTTTATTGTATACTGACACGCTGAGCATTACAATTAAACAATTGGCAAACATTTGCTAGGCTATTGTACTAAAAAATAACTGCACACGTAATACACCGGACGTGCATGTCTGGGTGTTTAATCAGTAGTTTGTAAATATAACTGTGGGCAAATATTATCATCTACGCTGTTTGTATATTTTTTCTACACTTTGTTTCTGACCAATCGTGTTGTTCCCCACTAGTTCAGCCTCCTATCCTCGGTCCCCTTTGCCATTCGGGTTGTGGGTGTTCCCATCTCTGCGTCAAACCAATGAGGAACTGTTTCTTCAACCACGTTGCTCGCTCCCGACGAGCGACCCCGCGAGAGTATCCTAGGCCGCTGTCTGATCAAATGCGGTTTGTGGTCTACGTTGAAGTGCTTCTCCTACATCAGTTGCTCGATCCACAGAACACCAGGCTCCGAGAAGCGGATAGAAGCGTCCTTTGAAGTTATCTCAATGGAGGACGACAGGCTCTTATATTTGTCTTGAGCGCTACGGTTTAGTGTTGCACAATCGCAAAACAGTAAGTATTGACGTATTTTCACGTTTGCGTAGCCTGTATTTTCAGACTCGGCTTATTTAGCTCGTGTTCCGGTTGTGTTTATGTAATATATATTTTTTATCAAACACCTCAACGTAATCAAACGAAATCTAAACATGCAGCTTCTCAATGGTACTTCTTGTTTACGTTCGTCGATTTGCATGTTAACAAAATCAAGTAGCCCGTAACTTCTTTTTTTCTGCTTTGAAATCGGCTGCGAATCGCACGCCGTGCGCGGTCCGCATGTTCGGGTCCGCGTTCTAATGAAAGACGTGCATTGTCGGTGCTGTGGTAGGAAGCACGCGAGCCTGTCATAATGCAGGTCCACTGTGCGCGGCTCCGGGAGCTCGGCGTGTGTGCAACTCTGCTAGGCTAAAAACATTACTGTTGGGGGGGTCTATCGTGAGGCATATGTCTCGTTGCTCATGGTGCTGAGCAGTGCAGTGTGTTCAACCCTGTTCTTTAACCCTTGCACAAGTCGAGAAAGTTACCGAAATCAACTGATCAGAAGTAGTTGCTTTGGACGCAGACGGTGTCTTCGTGTGTAATATTTAGAGCCTCGGAACGCCGGAGCAGTAGAATAAGAGTTCTACACCTGTTCCTCATACGCTTTGTTGACATTCTCCACATACGCAAGGCGCCTTTCTGTGTTGCTTTTTTAAACTGCCGCATGACGGGCTACATTCTTAATGTAGAAAACGTGTCACTTGACGCGTGCAGGTTTGTAGATTCTCCTGTATTGTAAACACCCTTAGATATTTTAAACGATTAACTCAAATGAAATTATATATTACAAATAATGATTTTGATGATGATAATAACAATATTCATTAGAATGCATCTCAAATTAAATGCAAAGTTAACAAGCAGGTTTACATTTACAGTCAAACCGATATATTGACTTAAAACTGCTTTTGACAAAAGACATTTCTGTTTGTCCTTGTAATCGCTGCTGATCACTTCTCCTGATCTGGGAGGTCATTATCTCGGCAGTCTTTCTTCCTTGTCCCCGGTATATTTAGCTGATCACTGAGGCTGAACTGCAAAGGTTCACCAGCCTGCCAGTCAGAACAAGACAGCCTTCCAGCCGCCTGCTGAGCCCGCATCTCTGTGGCAGACCCGTGCTCAGCCGTGAAGCGCACACGCGCTGAGGTTCTGGGCACCGCTCGCTGGCAGGCCGCGTGTGGCGCTCGGCCCTAAAGCGGAGCTGCACTTCTTGCGGCTTATTCTCACGTGTGCTAAACGTCGCAGTCTTGTATTCGACTCCCGTGAAGCCACTGCTCTGCGCATCATTAGCGAGCGGTCGTTATGAGCAAGGAGATTTGACCGTGGCAGAGTGCACCAAATTATGCAGCGTATATTTGATTGTCTGGACTCTGATTATGTTTCTCTTCAGTTAAACCCCTGTTGTCTGTGTGAGCTTTTGGCTCCACGCGTGCTGGTGTTTTTCCGAGCTAGGCTTTTCCCTATCGCGTTTGCATGCATAGGTATGGCTCATCTCTCGTGGATCCCTTCCGGAGCCTGGCATCGCTAGATAGCCTTGGGCCTAGCAGACAGTCATCACACTCAGTTTGTTAGTGGCTTGTTTGGGCCAGAGCCCTGTGTGTATACAGCCCATCAGTTAATCACTTCTGACCGGCTGATGTGGGTTTATAGCAGTGCTCAGTCAGCGGCACATAGCTGTGGCTCTATTATGCCCGAGGGCTCACGAGGCCACTCTGAGTGCTGAGTTATTCATTATGGGCGGGGCTAATGGTTGGACCTACCTGGGGAGAGGGAGGGGAGGGAGGGGGGGGGGGGGGGTTGTACAAATTCATGGTTAACATGAACTCTGAGCATGCTCAGTGTAGAGTAAACATCTGACAAAGGCAGCAAAAGCTCCCTGCACTAGCATTGTTACAGTAAGTCCACCGGGGGCTGTTGAATTATGAAGAGCAGCAGTAAATATGATGGTTTGTGAGCTTTGGCACTGTGTCCCAGCCGTGGCACAGGACATCTCTGCCTTCCTTGCGATCTTACATGTTTCTGTTCTCCCCATGACGAAGCACTGTGGATTTTACGCTCCGGTTTGACGGGTTTGAGGCGAGGAGACGGGGGCGGAGTGAAGACGGAGGGCCGAGGTCTCACGAGACGACAGGAGACTGAGGCCATAAGTTAATGATCACATGATCCTCTATGATCCACTGAAGAAATGCTAAATGCGTCCAAGCAGGACTAATATGTGTGATGAGATGGGGCCTGTAATGGTGTTGGTAAAGTGACCCTTGGTGGTGCTTTGCCTTGTGATTTCAGTGCTTTATTAGGGTAGAAAGAGCTTTGTGGGATAATGTAGCATATGATTAGTGCCCAGCTTGTGCAGACAACATTGTTTTCTAATGGTAGACGTGTAACAAAGCTCTTCTTGTTTTGTAAAGCACTTGGGAGAATAAACTAAAGAAAGGGTAGAGAATGAAGCCTGAAGACACTACATGGGCATTTTCGTTTCTGCTGAGCTGGGCTTTTGTAATTAATAAGATATTGCTCATTCACACTAAATGAATTGCAGTGCAATTAGTAGAAGTGGAGGCAGCCCCCCCCCGCAGTGTTCCTCTGGCCTGTGTAAAACTCAGCCCTAGAGACTGATGAGGTCTCTCGCGCGTCGCCCGTCTTTTTGTGGTGTGCTGCAGTAACATTTGGAAAGTGTGACTCAAACCCCAATTAACAATGGCGGGCAAGTTTTAAGAGCAGATTTATTGGAGTGGAAGAACTGTGGTGGGCATCTGGAGAGGACTGGGTTGGGCTGTTGGGCTGTTGGGCTGAGTGTTGGCTCTGCAGCAGGCGGAGGGGGGGGCGGAGCCTTCGGATGGGGGCGTGTCCGGAGGCGGAGGGAATGAGGACTCTCAGTTTGCCCGGTGACGAAACCTCTTTGGCTTATGCCAGGAGCGTCGTATGCTGCCAGCACACGTCACCACTGCCCCGATTTCTCCCCAGAGAGTCGCCTTCCGCAGGTCATGACTATTACTCATGCCCGGACCGTTTCTTTGTTTGTTTATGTTGATTTCCCAGCAGAGAATTTGCAGCAGATGCAATCAGCAGGTGGCCTGTGTAGGGAGCAGGGCACTGCCGAAGTGCATTTTGCTGTTTCCTAACCTTCACCGTGGCAGGACGAACCCGTGGTGGCCCTAATGCACATGACGCAGTCTGTATCCACCAACCACTGGTGATCAGCTCAGAGTCTATTTGCACTGAATGGAGGGTGACGATATGACCCGCCATGCTGTCTCTGATGTGGGCTTGAGCGTCTGGCGCTGTTGTTTCAATCCTCATTTCATGTTAAATATTAGAAAAAATATTTAAAGAATATTGGGATGTAAATAAATGCAGTTTGCCTACAAACATCTTCCTTTGTTAATTTTAATTTTGTCAGCGTTTCTATATATTTCACAAAAAAACATCTATACCGTGTTCCGCTCTACAGCCTCGTACATCCAGTTGAATTTGCTCACTCGGGCTGAGCAGCGCTGCCTTGGGTATTGATCCTCTGAGATCCGTCAACTTCCTGTGCTCGCTGTTTGATTGCGGAAGTCATTGTCATCCGGCCTCTACTGGGACAGGTCTGGACACGTATCTCGTCTGGCACCTTGCGGGGACCACGTGCTTTATTAAGCTCTCAAACGGCTTTGAAGTCCACGCGCAGCCGTGAATGTGGGCGGCAGCTCTGGCCTTGGCCCCAGTCAGCGCTCAGATCCTCCGTGCTGCGGTCTTCAGACTCTGTGTCGTTGCCCGCGTGTGCCCATCCTCCTCGGCAACAGGCTTACGCATGCGTGGACACGAGACGTGTTGCCAGGGCTGCTGCAGCGAGGGCCAGTAAAGCTCACGTGAGCGTGTCCTTGGCACACGTGAGCGTGTCCTTGAGAATCGTGTCTCCCCGTCTCCGTTCAGCCTTTGCTGCAGGTTGCAGTCGCGTACCTCGCAGAATAATCACGCAGCGCCAGGACTTCCTGGCTCACGGCCGAGAGGGCGACATGTTGGCCTTGTGTACGGTGCACGTTACCAGAATGTAGTGGAGACACGTGAGGTGTGAGGTATGACGACCGGCAGTGGGGGGGCGGTGGGGGATAGAGATAAACCAGCAGATGGGAGCATCTCAGAGGTCTGAGCAGTACCCTCTGTCCTCCTGATGAAGCCTTACGTGGTCCTGTAACAGACAGCTTGATTTATGATGCCCCCCCCACCCCCCACCCCCACCCCACTGTCTCCTTCGTAGACTCCAGCGCGAGTCACTGCGAGGAGTTGAGGTTCACCTGCCAACGCACTTCAGGGTTGCACTCCTGGACTCTGTGCACACCTATGCACATTTAACTCAGGAGCAAGTGGGCTGTTTCAGAAAGGGCGATGTACCCGTCACAGGTTCAGACACACACACGGGTTCAGACACGCTCGTAACGACTCCAGCGAGTGCGTCGTGTGAATCTAAGCACGTCTGGTGCTTTTGCTCGGTGTCGGCTCCATTCTGTCCTCAAGCCCTGGGTTACACACTACTGGGTTCCCCTAGGTGTGTGAGATAAGAGAGTGGGACGTGTGTGTGTGTGTGTGTATGTGTGTGAGAGAGAGAGTGCTTTTACCCTGGTGCCTGAATTGACTTGATTTGGCAAGGACACATGTATAATACACCAAAGAGTAGCCGTGGAGATCTGTAGACGTGCTGTTTACATTTCAGTAGCTCTGCTGTCCTTCTGATAGATTCCCGTGTTAATGGCACAGCCGCACAGAGCAGAACACCGTGTTCTTGATGTGTAGCTCAACCTAATTCTGGTTACAAAACCTGGAGAGTTGCAGAGTAAATAAATCAGCTGCTTCACTTCATACATAAATGCCACTTTGTCTTGATAATTTTTTTCTCTCTCTGTGGTATTCAACTAGCCACAGAAAAGAAAGGTGTCTGCTCTGATGTCATGGTTCGCGGAATACTTCAGATTCTGAAGACAGAGTTATGTAAGCCCGATTCAGCCGAAGTCTGTTACGGATTTATTTATTTTTTACCAAGGCAGAAGTAAAGCAGATTGTGAGGGGAGAGCAGGCTTGAGGTGCTCTCTGCTGCCGTTGGGTTTCGTAATAAAGCCCAGATCCTGTCTGGCAGTGCGAGGCCGGTACCTGCCGTCTGGATCACCTCCGTGTTTGGTGTGGCGAGTGCTCCATCGCCTTCTCAGATAATGCCCTTTGACCCCCGTGTTTGTTTACTCTGCTGCGCTCCGGTGCTGATTAAGAATAAATGTGCCGACAGCTTTGCTTGTTCTCTCCTGCGGCCTTCAGAAGCTCTCTGGGTGTTTCCGTCCCGCTCTGCGATGGGCCTGCACTGTCCGCCCGCCCGGCCTTTGACCTGCGGGAGACGGTGCGGCCATCTGCTCTCCGCTTGTTCCTGGCTTTTCTTGCGTGCTCTGCCTCTCTGGGGCTGAGGGCCGGACCGGGCCGGACCGGACCGGACCGCGTCCCTGACCAGCCTGAGCGTCTCTCTCGGTCAGCGGTGCCGGACGGAGATGCAGCCCTCTGGTTGCCTGCAGACAGAGCATCGGGCCCCGGCCCGCCGTGTCTGATTAGTCGCACTCCCTGACCCCATAGTGGGCAGGTTGGTGCAGGAAGTGCAGGGAGAAGAGAATGGAGAGGTCTACACACACACACACACACACACGGGTAAGGTTTGTCATGGCATGTATGTTCTGTGCAGAGGAAGCTGTTTGTGAATGGTGATGTGTTATGCTCAGCAGATGCACAGTATACTTTTCTATGATCTCACTGGCTGGTTGTGAGCAACATTTACTGCGTGTTTGTCTGAGCCTTGCACAGTCACGCACCAGCGCAGAACGTGAGCCTCCGAGCCGCATGCCCTCGTCTGCCGTACAGATGAAAAGGGTGATTATTGTCGATTCTGGATACGTGGCTCACCCAGTAGGCACTCAGGAATGATTATAATGAAGGATTGATTATAGTACATGCAGATGCTGGCTCTGATCCCCACAGGTTTCCTGTTCTCTGGTGGAGGACGTGCTCAGATGGGAAACGCAGGGTTTGTGTTTCACGCGATCCTTTGGGTTTGTGTGTGTGTGTGTGTGTGTGTGTGTGTGTGTGTGATATATGGAGGGCGTTAATGAAGCTGAAGCCAGGTACATAATGTTTTTAATCATTTTTTAATTCATCAGAGGAGTTTTTTTTAACTTCTGTCCATCTGTCTCACTTCATTCTCTGGTGTGTGTTTAAAGAGCAGAGACATCTGCCTCAGCTGTGGTGTCCGCCTTGTCCTTCTCCTCTTCCTGCTCCGGCTGCTGTTTGATGGATGAGTCAGGGTTCCTTTTCTTTTTTCTTCTTCGTACTCTAAATGCCCGATTCCTTCTGTAGGACGGTGGAGGTGAGAGTCTGCCTGATAACTGAGTTTGTTTTTACTGACACGATCTGTGTTGTGATGCCTCTCTACATCTACCAGGTCCAGATATGTCCCAAACCCGGCTGCCCGATATGGTGCGATCCGTTCCCCCCTCCCGCCTGATATGGTGCAATCCCCCCCCCCCTCCTCAGCCCCACTGACGATGGGGGGAGGGGTGCTGGCATTCCTGCTTGGGCACATGGCCTGGAGCTCCTTGGTGTTCCAGCACCCATTAACAATGTGATGAGATCTACAAGCAATGTGCACCTGGAGCATGTGTGTAAAAAAAAAAGGGGGGGACGACCACGTAAAACGGAACAAAAGTGAGTTCACTTGGCAGTGTGGCAGGTGCAGGCTGGTTTGGGGGGCACACATGCACTCTTTGTTCAGTCAGTGGGAACATTTTAATTTGATCTCGTTTTGTCGTTGCTTTTTTTTCAAGCAGGGCCGTCTGCTTTGCTCGGACACTCGGGCGTTTGGAGCCACGTCGTGTGCCTCTCAAAGCTCGCGCTGATTCTACTGTCTCTGCCGCATGCGGTTTGCATAACTGCATTAGATCTGACGTTAAATGCGGCTGACATTTGCCTGATCTCTTGCTGGATGGAACGTGTGAGTGGACGCTAGAACCGTCCCCTCCTTTAACCTGTCTGCAGCCGTCTCAGCTGGAGACGGCTCCTGCCCTCCTGCCGAGACCGTGTCCTCCTGCGCACACGTGGCATAGCAGACACGAAAACCGCCCCTCTTCCCTCTGGCCTTATGTGTTACGTTGTGTTAGCGCGCATGGCGTTCTCTCCCAGAAGCCCCCTCTGCCCCAAGCATCACCTCCCAGTCAGACGGCACCATGTTTGTCTCGCCACATTTTGTGCTGACAGTTCGCTGGTACTCGTGGCTTTGTAAAGGTTTGGCACAGCTCTCTGTCTCTCTCACTCATCCTTCTCATATTGCAGGGAAAGGCTTCAGCTTTGGAGGGATCCCTTATAATGTAATGTACACTGATGTATAATAAACCCTGTCAGTTAAACTGAGGCGTGTTGTGGACATGCAGGGCTCTGCTAATGTGTTGCCACCTGCTTGCTGAACCCGGAGATAGTTGATATATTTACAGCCAGGGGACGACTGGAGTTTTCGCCCCTCTTGGTTTTGTCAGCATATTTCTCTCTCTGTCTCTCACTGTCTCAGAGGTCTGCAGGATGAATATAGACCAGCACACTGTTGGGAGTTGATTTATTTTACTGCATTGCATGTTGTACCACTTTTACTTTTATGTATACACCGTTTATATGCATGTATAGATGCATATAATCTATATATAAACTATTTATTAAGAAGATTCCAGGTAAGTAACTGCAGTGAACTTATATAAGATATGTAGAGAATAGCAGTGAAATACACACACAGTTTCACTCATTATTTTATCCACAGCCCACTGGCAGTATAAGCCGTATAAGACAAAATAATGATTTTGCAGTTTGGATGTGCTGGCTGTCAGAGACGTTTCACAGCCATTGAGCCCTCACTGCACCTCACGGCCCCGCCTCTCCGCACCTCATGGCCCCGCCTCTCCGCACCTCATGGCCCCGCCTCTCCGCACCTCACGGCCCCGCCTCTCCGCACCTCACGGCCCCGCCTCTCCGCACCTCACGGCCCCGCCTCTCCGCACCTCATGGCCCCGCCTCTGTGCACCTCACTGCCCCGCCTCTCCGCACCTCATGGCCCCGCCTCTCTGCACCTCACGGCCCCCCCTCTCCGCACCTCACGGCCCCGCCTCTCCGCACCTCACGGCTCCTGCGTCTGGTCTGAGTGATGCCGCTCGTGGGCGTGGCCTGGGCCCTGGAAGGCCCGCCTCTGGCTGGCACTGCCCTGTGCTCAACTTCATTAGCTCCGCCTCTGCCTGGGTCCCCGTCCCAGACGCCATGCGCGTCTCATGGCCACCAAAGCCTGCGTGTCAGACGGGCACGGCGTTGGCGTGCGGCCACCGTCCTCCCTCTCTCCCTCGCTCCCTCGCTGTGATTTGCATTTCATTAGAGGTGCTCGGGTTCCGGCAGTTTCCGGGAGACACGTGGGCTGAGGCTCATTCATCCTCTCCTGTCTGCCCTTCATCATTGATGCTCAGATCCTTTATTATAACTATCCACAGTTCTCCTTCCTATATAAAAAAAAAACTTAAGCTGAATAACTGGGCTATTAGAGGAGTGTCTCGTTAAAAAGTCCTGCTCTTCTCTGCTTCGCCACAGCGGCCCAGGATAGCCATGGACCCGAGCACAGCGCTGTTCCTGGACCTCATTCTGATGTGCTAGTTCTGCCCCCTGGAGGCAATCTCGGGCCTCTTGCCCTGTGCCATGACGTTTGGGTGAAGCGTGGGACCCTCCGTCTCTTGTGTGGACCTGACCTGTGTGAAGCAGAATAGAGTGTCCAGAGTTTTGACCCAGACAGAGGACGCTCCGCTTTGTCTCCGCCGTGACCTTTCACCTCACGGCCACACGCTGCTCCCGCCCGCCGGGCGCAATCAGAGCTGGAATCTGATGTGGCAAATGAGTTTGGCTGGGCGTCAGGGTCCGGTCCAGGTGGCGCCGCTTGGTGCTGCTGATCAGAGGCCAGCGGGATCCTGACACCCACCTGGACTCTCGTGTCCTGCGGGGAGGGGTCGCCTGTGATGTTGGGAGGTGAGGATGTAGACCTGTGTTGATGCTTGCCTGCCTATAGGGGGTGCGCGTGTGTGTGGGAGTGTGTGTGTGGGAGGGTGTGTGTGTGCCTGGATCAGCCCATACTGCTCACACACACACCTGACTGAGGCTTATTCTCAAAGCCGAACAAAGCAACACAGCATCTGGGTTTAGCCTTTAAACTAGGAATATATCCACAACAATGGGAACACTGTGTGTGTGTGTGTGTGTGTTTCTGAGAGGAAGAGGGAGAGAGACTGTGAGGGTATTTAAATATAAACTCCACACTGGCTAAACTGTTTTACAAAATGCCGTGCTCATCTTAGACACTGTTAATTAGTACAGACTTTTATTTCATTTTATTTGGTATTGGTTATCCGAGTGGTTGGTATTTGTGATTGTGTATGTATCCCTTAGTATGTGCACATGTACATTCTCTCTTCGGGTTTCAATAACATTTCATGTTTTTGTTAACTACATGTTAATTGCTATTTGAAAATATTGTTACGATTTTCTTTTGATATTTTTCTTGTAATAATCCACCAGCGTTCAATGCTTTGTGTCTCTGTGGAGGCGTGTCTCTGTGGAGGCGTGTCTCTGTGGAGGTGTGACCGGCCTCCACGCCAGCAGCTTTGGCTCCTCCTCTTGTCTCTGCTCTGTGATTGGAGCAGAGCTTCTCTGCAGGCTCCTCACAAACCACGAACCTCCTTAATGTAGAAGCACCATAATCATCAAATCCCTGTAATGGAGAACTGGAGCATAGCCTCTCACGCCACGCAGTGCTCGATGGGACACGTCTCTGGATCTAGGACACAATGGATGTATGTGCCTCCTCCATTTACTGCATTTTGGTCAGCAATGTCCCACTTTGCACCTGCAGTCCATCATGCTCTCAGTTTGTGGTTAGTTTTGTTGTAGGTTAGTTGTGTTTCTCGCGTGGCCCGTCTGTGTGGACATGTGGCACTCATGATGCCACGTCACATATGCTCCCCTCTCTGCCTCCCCTCTCCTCCTCTGCACTCTCCTCCCCCTCTCTGCCTCCCCTCTCCTCCCCCTCTCTGCCTCCCCTCTCTTCCCCCTCTCTGCCTCCCCTCCTCTGCACTCTCCTCCCCCTCTCTGCCCCCCTCTCTGCACTCCCCTCTCCTCCCCCTCTCTGCACTCCCCTCTCTGCACTCCCCTCTCCTCCCCCTCTCTGCACTCCCCTCTCCTCCCCTCCTCTGCACTCTCCTCCCCCTCTCTGCCCCCCCCCCCCTCTCTGCACTCCCCTCTCCTCCCCTCCTCTGCACTCCCCTCCCCCTCTCCCCCCCCCCCCTCTCTGCACTCCCCTCTCCTCCCCTCCTCTGCACTCCCCTCCCCCCTCTCTGCACTCCCCTCTCCTCCCCCTCTCTGCACTCCGCTCTCCTCCCCTCCTCTGCACTCCCCTCCCCCTCTCTGCACTCCCCTCTCCTCCCCCTCTCTGCCCCCCCTCTCTGCACTCCCCTCTCCTCCCCCTCTCTGCCCCCCCCCCCCTGCACTCCCCTCTCCTCCCCCTCTCTGCACTCCCCTCTCCTCCCTCTGAGCTCATTCAGGACTCGCTTTTCACTATCTGATGTAGAGATTGAACTAGTTAAAAAGGATCACCTTCACAAGTCCCAAACATCAAAGGGTAATGGATCAAGGCGGGGGGTGGGGTAGTGTGTGTGTGTGCATGCGCACACATGTTTGTGTGTGTGTGTTGCAGAAGTGTGTGCACAGTTATCTGTTTTTGTTTTCCCCTGATGCTGCTGCCACATTGGGCTTTTATCTCTTTGACCTTTGGAGACAAAGAGGACTTGTTCATTATCTTAACAGCATCTGGATGTCGGGTAGGGCCTGCGGACTGGAGCGTAAACAGGGCAGCTCCTCTCACGCCTGGGATCTGCTCCCCGGTGAGGAGCTTGGGCTCCTGTTCTGCAGTGGGGAGGAGACTGTGTGTACAGGCCTGGTGGGCTGTCCCATGTAACCCACTCCTGAGGGGAGGCGGCTTGCCTGCCTGTCGTCTGCTGAGCTGGCCAGGCTCGGGTGCCATGCTGGCTCTCCTCCCTACTGTCCGAGCTGAGTGTCCACAAGCCCTTGCTGGTTTTGAGTGGAGCTTGGTGTGGGCTGATGGAAGACGATGGCAGCTGCAGACTAACAGAGAGTCCCCTGACCCGAGCTCTGTGGTTGTGTCCTCAAGTACCCACTCACTCTCTTCTTCTGCCCGTGAGACTCGGTTAACTCTGAACATGTTCCCAACATAGTTGATAAGCTCGTGCCTGGAAAATCTGTTCAAATTTCATTTCAGTCAGGGCCTCGTGTTTGTATAAGCCAAATTTTACTGGTCGGATGTAAAAAGTTTGCAAACTCTGGCTTCTCTCTCTATCTCTCTGCACAGTTTTCCCCAGGAGTGCATCAGTCCTTTAGCGCCGGTCTCAGGCCCAGGGTGTCCATGCTGTCTTGGGGTCCACATCTCACGTGGCCACCTGGCTAAGGGTGTCGGCTCAGGGGGCTCGTTGGCACTGTGCCTGCCAGCCGAAACCTGCCGCTCGCCTGACGACACCCGGACAGGAGCCGGACAGGAGCTCTGCTCCTTCAAAGTCTTAATTCAGTGTTTTCTGGCGCTCGTTAAGCATAAAGTATCTTGAATTAGCCGCGTGTAGGCGGGAATGAGGAACCGTGTGCCCCTGTGTTACAGTCCCTTGTTTAAGAACTGTCAATTACGTGGAAATATGGGCTCAATGATGATGCTTTAATTGGAGTAGTGAATGTGCAAGCCTGCAGAAACACAAAGCCTCCTTGTTATGGGAGATTGGACGCTGTCCACTGCTGTCCACGCCATCGCACTGAACGGGCGAAGGGGGGAAAGTGTCCACTGGTCATACGTAAAGAAGAAAGTGATCTTAACCCGTTCATGCACACTTCAAAGAGCGCAACACTTCCTGATGTGTCCTACGTCGTTTTCCCCCCTACGATGACACGGCGACCTAGTATGATGTAAAGCAACTGCACATAAGGAAAAGGAAGAATGAAAAGGCGGAGAGGGAGAAATGGAGAGAGCAGAGATGCACAGAAAGTTCACGTAAGGTCTGGGAATGGGAGCAGACCATATTCATTATAAAGGTCACCCAGCATGATCCTGCCACTGGCTACATTTGGCCAAGCTGGCTTACGGGAGCTGAGCTTGTAGATGAAGAGTCCAGTTCATTGGAGATATTTTACTGAATGACTCAAAGTTCGCTGAAATGGAACAGTAGACGGTTCACGTTTATGAGACGGGTGCCTTGAAGCTGTTTCAATAACAGCCTCAAATCATCTTCTTTTGGATATTCATTTATTCAGACTGGACAGTTCTGCTTTTATGGTTTATATCTTTGACTATGAGGCAGCTACCGAACAAAGTAATTCAGTAAAAACTGCGCAGTACAAATCTCTCTTCCTCCCTCCGCACATTGTGCTGTCGAAGTGCCGACGTTTTTATGTAACCTGCTCTCTGGAGGTTTGGGCTCAGTTTCCAGCTGAGTCTGCATGCCGGAGTGATGGAAACTTTAAGAACCTGCTGTGTGAAAGATGGAGCTCTTTGATCTCGAGGGTGGAAGTGGAGTGATTGCACTGTACACACGCACAGACCCGCGGCTGGGTCCTAGTGATGGGACGCTCCCTGCATCAGCCCTGGGCCCCTGGCCCCAGGAGAGATGTGCCCCAGCTGAACCCTGCCCTGCCCTGGGGCCCCAGGAGAGATGTACCCCAGCTCTGCCCTGCCCTGCCCTGCCCTACCCTGGCCTGGCCCCTGCACACGATCGCTGCCGCAGTGAGTAGTAATTCGGTGCTGAAGAGCATAAATAAACCAAACGGATGTGTAGAGACTTGAACCTGTGTGGTGAGTTAAGGAGGAGGGGTGTAGAAAATAGAAAGGGGGGGGGGGGGGAGAGTCTCCCTTGGCCTGGTCTCCCCTGTTCATTCCTTATTGTTACAAAGCAGAAGTGTCTAACTGCAAGTGTTGAAGTGAGTTTGTTCCCTCGGGCCAAGCTGTCCCCTGGCGGGGCAGGCCGGGGTGGGGCGGGGCGGGGCATAGGCCAGCCCAGGGGGGCGGGGTTTATCCCTCCACTAAGCTCCTTCCTCTTTGTGCTCCTGACATGTGGGTTCTTTAGTTGTGTGAGTCGCTAGGTCTCTGTGCTCTTAATCCAGGCCAGAGACAGCCAGAGTCCCCTCAGTCCTTAATCCTGCAGGGCACATCAGCGCTCAGCCTTCCTGTTTACAGGCTGCTTTATTATTCAGTCATTCGTTCTTTATTTTTTATTTTTTGTTTAATTTGGTCTGTCCCCCTTCTCATGTTGGACTATATACATTTGGAATAATACCAACTACTGTGCTCAAGTGTGTGTGTGTGTGTGTGTGTGTGTGTGTGTGAGACAGAGAGAGAAGGAGAGCTGGGCTAATGTTAATGGCTGGGAAGCTGTCTCTCTCTCTCTCTCTCTCTCTCTCTCTCTCTCTCTCTCCCTCTCTCTCTCTCTAGTTACCAGCCCTGCTCCCGCTGTGTGAGTCAGTGCACTCCGCTGTTCTGCTTACAAACAAATCAATGACGATTTCACTTTCCGCGAAGATCACAGTGACTGTGCCTGAATGGCAGTAAAGGGCTGCCTGCTGCCCATGGGGTTCTGCCTCTTTCTGAAAGACGGGGCGGAGACCCAATCGGCTGGCGGCAGCTAACCAATGACGTCAGGCCATGTGGGAGGAAGACCTACTCAGGCTTCTTCCCGATGAAACCCACGCCTAGATGGCTTCTCCAGGCTGCTTGTGGTACACGCTGTTCTGCGTGGTTTTGCATTCGTTTGTATTCTGACTTTTTTAGAATACAAAAAAAAGAGATTTTGTACTTTATATAGCTGATATTTTTCACAGTTTTTGTTGATATAGCAGTTCGGAGCTTTTTCAGGACGTATAAATTCGGTCAGCTTCAATTTGGTAATTACTTGCACTCTTAATCCAAAAATAGGTTTAATTAAACATCCTAGAAGCTCTTCTCTCAATGCTGCTTACAAAAGTAAAGAATTAACTAAAGAATTGGAATTCTAATTAAAAGAAAATATTGGTAGAACGAACCGTCTCCTCCTAAATTAGGAGTTATTTTTATCCGATTTGTTTCTTGATGAGGTCTTTCATCATGCACACACACACACACACACACACACACAGCCGTGATTATGTCTGCACCAGTGGACCTACCCATGTCTGCCCACTGCTCTTTTCACCACAAATGAAAAGCTATGCGTAAAATCTTCATTCCTCTGAATAGCCACAGATCAGGGGAGATGTTGGACGTTTTGGTTTTCTTTCTGGGAATAAAACCAAAATGGGGTCTATCCACAGCCGCTATTGCATTGCTCAGCTCTCACACTGTGAAGTGAGTGCTCATTATGCCTGTGCAAGGCCCTTGAAAACCTCTTCATTTACATTGCATTTATGCATTTGGCATAACTTTCATTTTCAGTGATGTTACAAATGTAGGTGAGTGTAGTGTGAGGAGTCTTATTGGTACGGTGTGGTACAGTGTGGTAGTGTGGTACGGTGTGGTACAGTGTGGTACAGTGTGGTACGCACGCTCGAATGGGGATTCAGCCCTTTGGTATTGTCCTTTGTGCGGGTAAATCAGAGTTTTGTGTATCTTTGTTGTACCGGTATGTGAACGTGTGTCTC
The DNA here is from genome assembly GCA_020368025.1 of Brachyhypopomus occidentalis. Taxonomy (NCBI): domain Eukaryota; kingdom Metazoa; phylum Chordata; class Actinopteri; order Gymnotiformes; family Hypopomidae; genus Brachyhypopomus; species Brachyhypopomus occidentalis. The sequence continues at coordinate 1,658,147 of JAGXOD010000003.1, forward strand.
CGTGCATCACACATGTCACGGGGAGCCCAGAGAGAACTCTCTCCATGACGACAGAGATCCTCTCCATGGCAACACTATGCCTCTACGAGAAGTCTAGGAGACTTGGAGCACTGGGGTTTTTAGGACCGTGCTGCTTCACGGCTGACGTGAACGTTGTCTTTTTGTTCACGTCTTCGAGGTATGTGGTCACTTGAAGTTCTAATAAATCACGGCAAAGGTTAGATGGAATGTGTTTGCTCTGAACCTGGTTTCTCTATGGAGCCCCTGGGTCCTGTAGCACATATTTCTTTCTTGGACTGAGATCCTCTGCCCTGAGACTATGAGGTCCTTGATGAAGAACGGTGTGCACTCAGGTGCTTCCAGGGCTCTTCTTCTGTGGAAGGTCATCGGTCCTTCATCAGTCTCCCACCTCTTCGTTTACTTCATACTTCCCCCTCTGCTTTATTTCCTTCCCCTCCGTCTCCGTTGCGCTGCTGCCAGTCACAGACCCACAGACCCACAGACCCACAGCCAGTTGCCCTCTGGGTGGTTTTGATTTGGTGTCCAAACAAAATAGTGTGAGTTTTTGCTCCGAGAAGCTTTGGCACTGGAAAAGTCGTCCAAATTCCGGCTCGCCATTTCAGCCTCTCCGTCAGCATGCAGATATCTGGCCGCTTGCTCTCTCTTCGTTTCTCGTCCCTGGGCACTTGGGCATAGCAGGTCCGATTAAATCACTCTGCACGCGGCTGTCGGCGCTTGGGCTGAGACGGCTGCCTGGCTCTGCATGACAGCATAAATGAAAACATCTCATCCTCCGCTCTCTCTGATCTCTTGGACGTTTGTTCGTCCTCCCATCCGTTTTCGGGCCCGGTGGCGTGGCGAGCCGCTCTCGTGGCCAGGGACGGTGTTGGGTAGGGGCTGGTGTCTGATTGCCCTGGACGGTGTTGGGTAGGGGCTGGTGTCTGATTGCCCTGGACGGTGTTGGGTAGGGGCTGGTGTCTGATTGCCCTGGACGGTGTTGGGTAGGGGCTGGTGTCTTGAGTATCCTGGGGCGTTGGCTCCCTCCCAACCCTCCAGTCACCCACAATGCATCTTTCTGACACTCATCCGGATGGCTTCATCGCTGCTTACATACTGACTCCAGACCTTTTGGGTGATGGGCCGAGTCCTCTTCTTGATGATGTTATTTTGCACTTGAAGAGGGTTTATCTTGATTAGTAATCCTCATGTGGAACTACAGGGAGGAACGAACCGTGTGCACTTTAAATGTAAGCCGGTCAAGGCAGTGGGGCGATGTTTTACCTCAGTAGACTAATAGTTTCCCCGTCGCTAAGAAGAGCGCAGGCTGGTGCTCTTCAGGGTCCTACAGCGCGAGTAAAACGTTCGCATTTGCTTCTTCTTTTTTTCAAAATGCGAATGGAATTTAAATTTCGGAGCACGCGTGATCTGAGACTTGGATCTGAGTAGTACTGTATTATTAATTAAGCGCGAATACAGACATGTTCAGCGATGCATGGATATGGAAAAATCGGATGCGGCTGTTTTGACAGGGCACGGAGAAAATATTAGCCAGCTCCACCCACTACGCAATGCACACGAGAACCTACATCTCTGTTAAAACAGAATGCAGTACATAAGTAGCTGTGTATTGCCTTAGGGAGGGCGAAAGTAGCTAGTTATCCTACTTGTAAATTAGTTAGCAAGGTGGGTGACCACGTGTATGTGACTACGAATGTGGCTAACCAAACATTAGCTATCCTTCAAAGAAAACAGAATTATATAATTTAATGCTAATTTAATGCTTTGTTTAATGCTTAAACATTAGCTGATCAACATTCGCTTAATTTGCATGCTAGCCTGCTGGATGGATGCATGATAAATATAAAATAAAAAAAATATATAATTATATTCGACATATATATGTTGAATTATTGTCTCAAAGGTGTATCAAGTGCTCATAAATGTTTCGGTGTGTTCCTGTATTTTCGATGTCAGGACTGCCTGTGCTCCATGGCAGAAAGCTTCCTGCAGAACCGCAGAACCCTGCCCTATACACAGTCATCTTTTTGTGCTATTCAAGAAGGCCACTGCCTTTCAGAGTGCCTCTCTATTATATTGTAGTTGCACAGGCTGTGTGTGTGTGTGTGTGTGTGTTTTGCAAACCTCGGGTCTCTCTCCATAATTGATGTGAGGGTCATGTGGGAGATAGGCCCCTGTCCAAGGTACTCATCCCCTTGCTCATTCCTCTGTTTATGTGGAGCTTACATAAACCCAATACACACACACACACACACTCGCACAGGCACACACACACACACACACACACACACACATTCACACAGACATGCACACTCTCTTTTAGAGAGTGTTAACTACGGTCCTCTTCAGCAGGCGAGGGATTGTGGATGTAAACAGAATACCCTTCAGCAGCTGTAAAAGTCACTAGCACAGGAAGAGATGAAGATTGCCTCTGATTCTTTGGACAGTTATGGAGCTTGTAAATGTAGTGATTAAAACCCACATTTTCATGCATGTTGGCCACCGTGTGCCTGGGTGCAGCGTGGAGGGCCCGTCTGTCACTCAGCGCAGGTTCTGCACCTCTGATTGGTTTAACCTCCTTATGGTTCATGCCAACCTGGAAAGACTTGCAGAAAATCTAAAAAAAATATACACCTAACACTCGAAGTCATTTGAGGAAACCTGGTCTAAATTTGTACAATACGTCGAAAGCTAAATTCTTTTTCTTTTTCCAGACTGTCTAAGAAAAGGCTGGAACCAGACATAGAGTTGGGTAGCTCTCTGCGGGGCAAGTGGGAGGGGCAAAGAGAATGAAAGGTTGCTCTGTTTATGTGCTCCGTGTTCCTGTGTGTCCTGTCCTCTCTAGTCTGTTTGAGTTTTCAGCTCTTTGTCTTCAGTTGATGAGCGCTTTGGTATGAGTGTAATAAATCAATACTTGACCAGACACTACTTGCTGCTCAAACACGTCTCTCCTGCTGTTGTACATGCTGATTAGACGATGACGATGATTGCCATCTGGGACGGATCTGAGGATAGAATAAACATTTGCAGTTCATTGTCTCCGAATCCTTGATGCATGGAAATCTCCCAGGGAGGGTGGGGGGGGGGGGAGGGGTTTCCATTTGTAGCTCGCTCTTCTTACCTTAACATAACAGCTGTGAAGAAGGACAGGTAGGGAGCCATGGCGGACCGTCAGTAGCCTTGTAAGCGTCCCTCGCTGAGGAGATCTGGGCCAGAGCATTCATCAGCACGCGCTCCTCACAGGACCTGCAGTACGAGGTGTCCTGTCCTGTACCCTGCGCTGCCAGGCTGGTCTCTGCAGCCCTGAATTGGATTAAAGTGGTTTAGAAGATAAAGAGACTCCAGTGCCATGCAACGGTTTTATGTATATGCAGCTGCATTGCAGGAACTGGGCTCCGAGTGTAACGGCGTTCTGCAGTTTAGTGCATTTCTTGCTTGAGCTCACCTGAGGTCTCTCGCGGAGGGCTTAATGAGCCGCAGTGTCGGGGGAGGGGAAGCTCTGTGTTTGTGCAGTGCTGTTGCCCTCCGGCTGTGGAGCCGTGTGCGGCTGCGGAGCCGTGTGCGGCTGCGCCGTCAGCGTCGTCGGCTCGGCTGAGCGAAGCGCGCCCGCCCGCCCTCCTCCGCGTCTTCCTCTCCGTCTTCGCCGCGTCGGAGACGAAGCGGGGCCTCAGTCGGTTGGCCAGCCAACGAGCTGAGACGCTCGGCTGAGGGCTGCGTTGAGGGCTCCCATCCCAGACGCAGCGCTGCCGTCGCACGTCATCTCAGAGACGGAGGTCTGTGATTGATGGCTCGGCGCCGGTGATTTGTCACCCTCCGTCACTGGATGTGACGTTGTGCTGTTTGATTTTGGAGCTCAGAATGATTGAGACAGGAGAGGCTTCTGTCTCCTGTGGGGCAGGTGCTATTTTTAATCTCAAAGTAACTTTAGAGGGTAGAGGAAGTCTTCCCTTTTGTCTCCTTATCTGCTTTAAGCCCCTGTAATACTTGCTGTGACTTGATCCATCTTCTCTCTTGCTCTGTATCTTCCTTTCTTCAGAAGCTGGCAACCTTGATTAATATCCTGTGCGGTGTCCTTAGAGGGGCCTGCAGCAGTTATTTGGCAGGAATGATGTGTTGCCCTCGCATGACGTCCCCATTGTCTCCTCCTGACCTCGTCTGCGCGGAAGTGGCCGTGCAAGGGGATGGCGGTGCGGCGAGTCTGTCAGCGTTTGCGCTCGCGGAGCTGCTCCATCCGTCTCCGCTCCATCCGTCTCTGCTCCATCCGTCTCCGCTTACCACAGAGAGTGGAAGAGAACCACCTTAAAGCAGAGTCCCCCATTACTGCAGCCAGGGTCTGCATATTACTCTCTTACATACATGCTCCAAGTAGTGGCCTAGTGTTGGGAGTCTTTGGTTCCTCAGTGAAGTGATGTGCCGTGACTGTATTAGCAATAACCCTCAGTGCGTGAGGAGGAGGACCTGCCCTCCCCAGGAATCGGATTACAATGCTTGTCAACATGATTCTAATGGGAAATAAAGTGCAGTGCTCTGCCTGATGATGATGTTTTGTCTGCAGTTTTACGTAATAGATATTAATTGATTTTAATTATCTTTGTGTTTACACTTAAGGCTTTGCTCATCCAGTGGCCTCTGGGTTGGGAACAAATCTGGCTGCTTCTGTTGTGACGGAGCCAGACGGGGGCAGCTGAAGGGTAGTTGTCAGGCAGAGATGGGTGTCACGCCACACCACCCACGCCACCCACGCCACCCACGCCATCAGCATCCACTCTTCGTTCCCAGAAAGACAATGAAGCCGCTTTTGGCTCCATGTACTCTAGGAACTGTGGCATCTGTTTCCTCTGTTTCATCCAGCAACAGTTGAAAGAGAAGAAACAAGGAATGTAGACAATGAAAGACAGACAGACAGACAGACAGCATTGGCAAAGAGCAGATAAGATTTTCCATCACACGATGTTGCAGGTGTTTTTATCGTTTTGCTCAGCCATATGCAAAAACAACTGTGGCCAACATTTGTTAGTGGGTCCTACCCTGCAGTTTGAGACGCAGAGGCAGATAACGATGCTTTGAAAGGTGAGGCCTGTGTGTGTGTGTGTGTGTGTGTGTGTGTGTGTGTGTGTGTGTGTGTGTGTGAGGCATGGAGGCAACAAAAAGCACCGCCGTTCACCGTTGATCAGCACTTCACCTTGCCAAACAGTTTTATTTGCTCATCAGCAGGATTCCTCCGGGCTAAGCAACCATGCAGAGCTGAAAATCCATTTGAGATCTTGATACCAGCGCAGTAGGTTTGTCGTCTCGTCCACAGAACCAGTTGCAAAGCACCTTTTTGCTCTTGCGAAGTCATTGCTGTACGCTGAAACAAATGTATTTTGCAGGCGCAGAACGATGCGATTCGTTGTGGTTTCACCTCACATATTCTGTAGGTACCACGATGACTCGGGGCAGGCAGGTGCCACCGTACAAGGGCTGTGGTGTATTATCAGTCGGCGGAGGGCAATCTAATAACGACGCAGTCTCTGATGCTCATGAATGAATGCATGTGGATGAATGGATACTTGCTCTGGGCTGGGGAGCCCTTTATGGAATGTAGACAGCTCTAGGAGATTAAAAAGAGGTACATCCATGAGGGAGAGACAGAGGAGAGAGACAGAGGAGAGAGACAGAGAGAGGGAGAGAGAGAGAGAGAAGGAGGGAGGGAGGGACGGAGAAATGCTGATGCCCCAGGAATGTCCAGCTGGTTAGATTTGCATGGAGAGTCTTACTTTCCTTCTTCCTCATCCGTCTTCCCCCCCCGATCCGTCTGTCTCGCCATCCTGTCTGTCTGCCACTACTGTGGAGAACAGAAGTGGTTTTGTCCTGAGGAAAAGCTTTATGTGGTGTATTAAAAGGTGAGATGTTTCTAGGAGCCCTAAGTAATTGTGTTCCACAGTGTACGTTGAGTCCCATCGGCAAAAGCTCACACTCCAGGAACTATTGTACGCGTCTGGCTCTGCTCTCGTGTGCTGCAGCTTTGTACAAACACTTTCTTATTCATCGTGCAGAGGCCTTTTGAGAAGATAAAGGATTAAATCTGTGACTTAGTTTGTGCTTATTTAGAGAAAAAGTGTTTACTCTTTAAAAACAGCCTTTATGAATGCGGGGTCCGTTAGGTGCGAAGGGTAGCCCTTTTGGAACAATGCTCAAGCTTTTTCTGCTGTGTCCCGCTTTTTGAGAGCAATAGCGCTGCATTTTTGCTGCTACGCTGAAAGAGAGCAGCTAGTCAATATTTAATTCCATCTTTTTTATTGCGATCAATACGGTGTGGAGCTGTTTCAGGGATGCGCAGCTGCATTGGGTGTTCGTTTGGTGCGGTTCGGTTCGCTTCGGAGCTGGACAGAGGGCTGGACCATACTGGCCATACGGTTATTACCCTGTCAATCATCCAGAATGACCCAGGATGCTTTGCTTTGCTCAGTCAATGAAGGATAGGAAGCTCTGTCATCCGCAATGGTCAAAGGGTGTTTGTAGAATGTCCTCTGTACATCCTCACAACACGCACACACACACGCACAATGTGTCAGTAATGTGTAATGGGTTTTTGAAAAGCTTAATTACTGTGTGTACCCTGCAGTGGGGATCCTCTCTCCTCTCCTCTCTGCTTTCTGCTTCTGATCTTTACCTTGGTCTTCATGTGAGGACCATGCCAAAAAAAGCTCTTTAGAAGAGCTCCTTTCAGATTCCTTTTAGGTAACTCTTCAAAAAAAAAACTGCAAAGTCTTGAGTTTTGTTAATAAGAAGTGCCCCGGTGGCTTCTGGGTAGGAAGTGGCATCCAGCCGAGTCCTTTGTTCAGTAGTCAGTGTGTTTTGTTTTGCCCGTATACGTATTTGCTTGTTGGGACTGTCGGTGGTTCTCTTTCATGTAACCCTTGAGATTAATGAAATGGACATCTCAATGTTTCAACACGAGGGTGGTGTGATTGATTCGGAGACACACCCGCAGGTGAGAGAGACAGATGGGAGGAGGATTATCTCCAGAACAGGTGGAGCGAGCAGGGGGTGGGCGTAACCCCCCCTACCCGCACGGAAACACGGCCTCCCTCCGAGAGCCCCGTGGTGCTGCCGTGTGCGCCTGTATTATGGCGTCAACCTTGGCGGCTGCTTGAGTTTGACTCTGAGGTTTCACATCTGTTCTTTTGGCTCCGCTGTGGTGAACAGCAGATTTACTTTTTTAGGGTGTGTTTATGCTGAAGATTCACGCCACAGTGAGGGGACGTCCCACAAGGGTCGTGGCATGTCGCCAAGGTGAAGAGACTCTCGAGAAGGAGAGAGCAAAGGTGAGGAGATGCATAGGGATGTAATTACAGGTGAGGTCTTACACGAGCAGACAATGAAGGTGAGGAAATCTTAAACGAGTTAACTCCATCAATCGCAAGTCCATATTTGGCCCAAGACCCTGTCAAATTTCCACACGATGTGGGTTTTAAAGGAGCACCACAGGTTCTGTTAGCCGCCCGTAGCCCCTACAGTCCTGCTGTATTTATGTTGGCAGGAAGCAGATGCGGGAGAGGAGTATTCTCAGATGTCCGTTGCATCTGAGTAAATTCTGTTTATAACAGGCCTCTTTATAACCCCCCGCATCTCTTCCAGATGGAGGTAATATCCAGGTGTGTCCGTCAGTGTGGTGCGGCTCCGGAGGCGTCTGATTATGGCGGCTGCACATAGCTGCAGATTGCTAGTGATGACCTCCCTCGTCTGGCGGTGCCGCAGATGACTCGGCGAACATCCGTGTGCCGCCCTGACGCCCTGCTCTGGCGTGCTGCGGCCACGTGTCCGCGCCAAACTTGCTTTCCCATCCTGCACTGCAGTTTGGCACTGTCATCACACACAACCCCCCGACAGGTTCGCGAGTGTCTGAGAACATGAGCAGGATTGGGCGGTGCAGCACGGGATGTGCTAATCCCCCAGGTGGTGGTGGGAACGGGTGGAGGAGGTGTCTGGGAAGCAGGACAGGGACTAAACAACCACTTCAGTCAGCTGAAGGAGGACTTGAGAGGTTTACTGAGTGATGATCTGGGCGGGGTGCCTTTAGTGCAGCGCTGTTGTTTCAGCAGTAACGGGTATGTGTGAGTCACCACGCGAGGCTTTTGTCTTAGGCTGACCGGCTTTCTAAGAGCTCCTCACCCTTTGAAGTGACTCTTGGTGTCTGCTCGCGGCTAATGCTTTAATGCTAATGATTTAATGCTAATGCTTTAAACAAGCGCTCACGACGCACTCATGACATTTTTTTTTTTTTAATGTGGAGTAAAAAAAAAAAAAATATGCACCCCCTTTAATTATCCCCAAAGGCTGATCCCTAAGGGGCCTAATCCCAGTGAGATGCCTGCATGTTAATGGACTCGGAGGAGCCAACCGGGCGGGCAAAGCCGCTGTGTGGCCGTGGCGGTCGAGGTGCGGCGGCCGCTCGTGAGGTTTGTGCGCGCCAGTGTCAGCGTGAGCGTGTGCGGCGTGGGGGTCTGGGCTCGCTGCGCTCCGCTCAAGTTCACGGCGAGTGCGCTACTTCACTTAATTACACGTTATCATGCCAAAGGGAGCAGTGAGGCACCACCTCTTTCCCACGATGCCTTGTTTTTGTCCTGTTCACACTGGCAATCAAGCCGCCCTGAGCCTCACGCTTTCTGTTCGCCAGGGTTCGTTTTTGCAGATGACACCCGGCAGGCTGGCTCTGAGTAAATAGGGGATCTCTGGATGGGACACTGGCTAATCCCCTTCTATGCTGCACTGCTGTGTGGATTTGACCTGGAAGTGATCGACGGTGTCTGTGCGCCTTTCTCTTAGTCTGTGTTCCTCTCTCTCTGGTGCGAAGGAGGAGCTTGACGCGACTGATGGCTGTGAGGGAGGGGCTTAATGTTGACTGACTGCTGTGAGGGTGGGGCTTAATGTTGACTGACGCCTGTGAGGGAGGGCCATAATGTTGACTGACGGCCGTGAGGGAGGAGCTTAACGTTGACTGGTGGCTGTAAGGGAGAGGGGTTGGTGGGAAGTTACTGAGCTGAGCAGTGCAGGCCCAGGCAGCTGTGTGCCGGCAGCATAGCGTTCACCCACGTGGCCAATCAGCTAATTAGGCTCCATCTGGAGGCTCCTCCCTTATGCTCTCCTAATTTCTCAAATAAACAACTCCTCTTCTGGGCCCTTCCTTCTCATCAAGCCTTTGCCGCAGAATCCGACCGGAATGCAAATGGTGCCTTAAGAATGTGCACCCTCACAAACGGCTTCGTTTCTTTGCTTTAAATCTCCCCGGCACTTTTTCACGGTAGTGTCTTGTTAAATTGGATTGATATTCATTTGAATATGGAGTCTGTCATCCCTGCTAAGGTCTTCATTCTCTGCTGTCCTGTTTCCGCCTCCCTGCTGTCTACCAGGTGAGCGGCTTTCCTTCACGACCCATCTGCATGAAGGAACTGTTGCTTCGCTCTCCTGACAGTGATGTAGTGCTGAGTCGGATGAATTCTAATCAAGCCCTTGTCCAATCAAAACCGCTGCCACCCCACGCAGACCCGCGTCCCGTGCGGCCACGTTCGCCAGCCCGAACCATGGGGATCGTCTTTAACAACCAAGCGGCGTCTTCCTCATTAGTGACCGCTCACACGCACATCGACTGTCTCCGCTCACACACACTCGGCCCTTCGCGGTCGCTCTCGGACTCGTTCTGCATCCCATCCAGGGAAAGAAGAAAACAACCCGCAACACAACACACTGGCACGCTGACGTTCCGCGATGTGTCTGGCTGAAATGTAATTCTGACTGAGTGGAATCTTGGGGGAATTGCCCCCACTCTGGTTTTGGCCCATGCCCCTCTGTCCCTATTGCCCCTGCACCGCCTACGGCTGCGGGGGTGGGGGTGGGGGTGGATTTGAGTGCACTTCTGCGGAATTCGATACGACACTCCGGAAATAATGACCTCCCATCCCACAAATATCCATCAGGCTGCTTGTAGACATCGAACGGCAATAAATAATAAATCATATTTGGGTGATATTAATAAGGTCAGCGCGAAAGGCAGCAAGTGTTGGGCTGGCTGGTTTCACCCTGACTCTTGGTTCTAGCACGGCAGAACATTACTCCACAGTGCGGCAATCACTTTTCCAGTTACCTTGGGAGGGTCAAGCCTAATTTATAGCTCTCTGGGATCTCAAATGGGACAGCCCCCCCCCCCCACCCCCCCCATCCTCTTTTTTCATTTGCATGATAACAGGCTGCAGACGGTTGTGGCATCCAGCTCTGTCATTGCCGTGTGTGTGCAGGGCGGAACCCTGGGGCTCTGGGCTGTGGACGTGCCGTTTGAGCCCCGGAGTGGCTCTGATGCCTGCAGACAGTTCTCCTGCTGACTCCGGAGGTCCTCCGAGCCCGGGTCAGCACTCGTGAGGTCTGTGATGTCTTCATTCTGCCCAGCATGCAAAAAAAAAAACCAAACAAAAAAAATAACAAAAAACAAACTGCAAGACAATAGACGATATGGCTTCGACTGTCTGACCCACGCAACCATGACTCCATGTTGGGTTAATGAGCCCATTATGAGCTATAAATGTATTGAGGGACAAGCAGAATTCCAAGCAGTTTGCTCTTTGAGGTTTGAAGGATTGAAGAACACACACACACACACACACATATATATATATAGAGAGAATTGTTGTGAAGTACTCAAAGTTTCCAGAGAAACAGAACGTTTCAGACATCAGCTGGCCAAGCAAAGCTCTTCTTGTATATGAAGCACTTTGGCTGCACAGCTGATGAAGCATATAGACGTCTTCAGTTAATAAGTGGACCAATTTAGAAAGACAGTGAAGCCACTACTGGAGAGAATGATGCAGGTGCTGTGTTTGCACACTCAGTTCTGGCTTTGCACACTCAGTTCTGGCTTTGCACACTGTTTTTGTATTTTCATAAAGTGATGCTCATTTTATCAGCTGATGCTTATTGTGTACATGGCCCTCTGTCTATTATGAGCGATGGATCCCAGCGCCTGTTGTGACCCCTTTGCATCTATTTTCATATAGTATATAATATATTTCATGAGCAGAAAGTGCCATTTAGATTCAGCCGACGGCCCTGTGCCCTTTCGTTCTGAAAAGCGCTGGGTGTGCGTTAAAGACGCGGGAGGTGCGTGATTGGAATGACAGGTGCTGGGGTTTGCAGACAAATCGCCGCGGAGGTGAAAATGACCTTGTGGTGGAGCGGGACGCATGTGCAACCCTTCGTCTGCGGGACGCCCGATGGGCGCGGGGGTCCCGCTCTGAAAGGTATCGGGTGAAGCACAGACATCGCTGCTCTACAAAGTCTGCAATGATCCTACTTTAAAAATGACAGGAAGTAAATATGCGTTGATGATGGACAAAAAGATGACAGGAACGAAGCTTGAAAGACACAAATGTTTGGAAGTCCAGCTGCTCCTTGTTTTTGGTCTGCAGGTGCCGTCGCGCTAATCGAATTGAACCTCATTCACGCTCAAGCAACTGCTCGTCCTTCCTCTGTCCCTCTCGCCCGTGTCCTCGGGAACAGTCCCGTGGGCCAAAGACTCGGGACAAGCCGTGTCGTGATTAGTAAACCGTTGTGTCCGTCGCGGCGCGCGCCTCCTCTGTCCTGTCGTTCCGGTCCTGCTGGCTGACAACCTGCTTTGGTTTTATTTTAATTCCACTCTCCTCCTGTCGGACTCTCGCCGTTTCCACGAGAGGGCATGAAAAATGAAGCCATTAGGTTCAGCTTTGCTGTGGAGCACAGAGGCGGAAAACAGGGCCACCGCACAGGGTCGTTTCTTCCCTGCGAGGTCTCCAAGGGCTTCAGCAGGGCGGCAGCTGTGGAGTTCACTAATGACCCTCACACACTTTAGCATTACTGCACCTTCAGCCACCGAGTGAAACTGTAGATTTAAAAAAAAACAAAAAAAAAACTTCATTAAAAAATTCATGCAGAGATATTGCAGTCATAAAATATGCAGTTGTTTTGATAATTATAGAAAATTATTTTCCTGGAAGGCTGTTTACATTCTGCTCTGTGTGTGACTGTGTGTGTGTGTGTGTGTGTTTCACACGTTTTTAAAGCCAAAAATCTCCTGAATTTGACATGGCAAAACCATGGCAACCTAACTTTTTTGGACTGTAGTAGTGTGTGGATCTTGTGGTTCTGACAAGGTCAAGTGCTTCTTAAGTAAAAGATGTTGGATGTTGCGATTAATGTTAAGGGCTGGATTTGATTTAAGGTTAGGCTCTAAGGGTAGGCTTTTCTATACCTGATAAGGTATAAAAAAAAAGGTGTTTTTGAGAGAGAGAGAGAGAGAGAGAGAGAGAGAGAGAGAGAGAGAGAGAGGAACTGCTGATGGGGAGAGGGAGCGAGATGAAGTGTGTAACTCAGAGATGAAGATATGTACTGTGCACTCCATGTTTCTGCTCTGCCAGGTTAGCGTGACGGAGATGATTTTAGGCCTCTATTTCTAAGTGATGCTGAAGGAATCTGGTTTGAAGGCTCTCACTTTCCTCTTTGTTCTCTGTACCACTGATCACAGCAGAGGACTGAGCTCGTTGGGCTGGGGGCCGGGGACAGGGATTAGCGTTTTCACTGTCCACTCCAAACACAAGCTGAAAAGCCTTCTTAGCTCTTCTCTGTGCAGCACTATCATGTTGGATCCACATACAATGTTACACCAAGGTAGCCCTTAACATCAGTATTTATGTTCAAACTTCAGGCTATGTAAACGTTTCCAAACATGTTGTGCGTGTAACTGATCAGTGAGTTAGAACTCCCTGGTTCTGGTAGTTGTCTAGTTGTTTTGTAGCTATTTGGAAACAGGCAAAGGTGTTTTCTTGCGGGTCCTCACAAAGCTGTCAGACATACATTTCGCAGAACCTCTGGACGTTGGCTTCTCAAACCCCCCCTCCAACTCATGTTTGAGTTTTGAGTTCCAGCCGTACTGATCTTGCTGGCTAATGCTTCTGGAGCCTTTCCCTCCACCACAGGCCACGCCCTGGGTTTGTGCCCTGTAGCCCAGTAAGTGTGCTCCTGGCCTGGGCACAGCGACTGCCTACCAGGCACGGACGGCCTGTTTGACAGGAAGACTCTTTATGCTGTGATTTGAAGGTCATTCGTCGTGTGCATGAAGGGAGAGACGTGCTTTCTTCAAGCTGTGGTGGTTACGTGAACGTGATCAAACGTGGCTGCTGTGTGGCTCTCCGCCGACACGTGTTGTGTGTTTATTTTACAATGGTTTTGTTAATCGGGTCATGTCAGTGTGCTGGAGAACATGGCGCCTCTTCTGTAGGTCTTCAGCAGTAACGTAGCTGTCAGTAGGACGCACTGCAGGATTGGAGTGAGTACATGTGCGGTCTGCTCCATCTCCGAGAGACGGTGAGGAAAGAAATCACGCGCGTGTTGAAGAACACGCGACTTGTGAAGGGTGAAACGTGACTGCAGTGGATGGCTGATAAGACTTTTACGCCCTGTTTGTTGTTATTGAGGGAAAACTTTCCGAGAAGGCTTCACCTTCCTCACAGACAGGGCTGGTGGCCATTAAAAATTTGCCATGGAAAATTGTTCATTTCTCATGCTGATATGAGCCGGCCCTTTAAGAATTAAAGGCCTTCATTAATTTATTTAACAAAGGCGTTATTAATATAGGCCCTGTGTCAGGTTTCCACAGACAGGAAGCGGTATGAAAGAAGAGTTTGGGGTGGGGACATGTGTTTGTGGATGTGGGTGGGGAGGGCTGTCTCCATGTCTCCTCCGCACACCTCCTCCGCTCCTGCAGGGGCATCTGCAGCCTTACAAAAGGGTGGAGCTGCAGCAGGAGACGGGAGACGGCACGGGAGAGTGAGACACGGACACGCAGACAGACAGACAGACAGACAGACTCGATGGACTCTGCGAGACACTCCTCACCTGATCATGTGCATGAGATCGTGGTGTCTGTCCTATTTTTTACATCTTCATTACTGCAGTGAATGTTCACTATTATGGCTGAAGACGGAGATTTTTTTCACATACTACTGGATGCCTGGAATCCAAGAAAAAGTCGCCTGTATACTGCAATATAAATTCAGTAGGTCTAATGTATCTTGGCTGAGACATCAGATGATAGGAAGTTAAATCTGATTTTGCTCCAGTCTAGGTTCTAGGCACATGTGTGATTATTGTTTAAGCCTAATCTGAGTATCTTTGCTGGAGGAAACTGACCTGCTGTCTGTTCCTAACCATCATCAGGCTGCACCCAGTTCTTTGAATAGAACCCTGGCGGTCTCACTGAGCAGTCTCAGTCACGATTCTCTCTCTCTCTCTCTCTCTCTCTCTCTCTCTCTCTCTCTCTCTCCTCTCTCTCTCTCCCCCACCCCCACCCCCCTCCTCTCATGACGAGGACCACAGCTGCTCTCCAGTCTCTCCCACTGACCGCCGTTGGCTCTCAGACTTCCTGGAGCTGAGTGGAGCGGTGGCTTAGCTCACCCCTCCCTCTGGGGCAGGACGCTACTGCTCATCTCTCTCTCTGGGGCAGGACGCTACTGCTCATCTCTCCCTCTGGGGCAGGACGCTACTGCTCATCTCTCCTTGTGGGGCAGGACGATCCTGCTCATCTCTCCTTGTGGGGCAAACGCTACTGCTCATTTGATTGATTAATAATTTTTTTTAAGCTGTGAATTCGGATACAGATATATCCTTCTACAGAGGTGCCCTATGTCACACAGAGAGATGATATTTCATTCGTGGCAAAATCAAAATACTTAGAACACTTAGAATTCATCTGAAGGTATTGAAGCAGTAAATCTTCGAACAGCCCTGTACTTTGTATATGTCAGAACAGCAAAATCAGTAAATAGTCTTCATCCATCATTTTATGGAATATAGAAAGGGAGTGAGTGTGTGAGGGAGTGAGTGAGTGTGTGAGGGAGGGAGTGAGTGTGTGAGGGAGTGAGTGTCTATTGCCGCATTTTCACTTTTTGCACAATTGCTTTCGTCTCCTCTAACCTCGAAGTCTGAGTCATTTTCCAGTGCATATGTCCTGTGTGCAGACATTACCAGATAAAAGGGTGTGGGCCCTTTGTAACCGGGTCCTGTAAAAGTGTTTGAGATGTGAGCACTCTGTGCTGCTCCTGTTAAGACGCATTAGCGTTAATGGCCTTAAAGAGACATGCAGCAGCAGGGCCTGAAAGGCGATGGAGACACTTCCTGTGAGCAATGATGTAATGTCCTACAGCGTTCTCTCTTCACAATAAGAGCACAGTTCCAAGCCGAGTCTATGTATGGAAGTATAAAAACAATTAAAATAAAAATAGAATTTCTGTTCAAAAATCTTTTTTGGCAATTTTGGTGCCAATACAGGTATAAATTTTGTTGAAGTTGAATTAATTTACTGAGAATGTATATCATTTGAAATTCTGAAAGTGCGACTTGTACATTTTAAATTATTTATGGGTGAATTTTGAAATTTTTGGGTAGAAAGCGTTTTCAAAGAGTTTTCAAAGGCACATGAGGACGGAGGACTCCTGGCTCCTGGACAACTGTCTGGTTTGCATGTTTGCTATTGGGGTTGATCATTTGGAAATTAATGTTTATATTAGATCATTATTCATTATTTACCTAGTCACATTCTTGTCATTTACTTTTGAAGTGTCTTTGATGTTCTCATGTCCAGAAATCCAGTTTGTTGCCTCATTTTTAGTTCATAAAGCAAAGAAATCTAATAATAAATATAATACTATGAAACCAATATATATCTATAAAGACTGGGTGTACCTGCCCATGGTGTACCTACCCTGCCTTCACCACATGATGCTGGGATTGGCTCCAGCCCGCCTGTGACCCCGACTAGAGGGATTAAGCGCTATAGATAATGGAATGGAATATATCATACACTCATGTATAATATAATTTATAAAATAATATGTGTATATATATGTATATATATTGGTAGCAAATTTCCCTTTATCTCTTCTTGTTGTGGGTGTGTGTGTGTGTGTGCGTGTGGGTGTGTGTGTGTGTGTGTGTGTGTGTGTGTGTGTGTGTGTGTGTGTGTGTGTGCCCATGGGTGTGTGTTCATTTGTTTTGCATGAATAACCTTTGTGCCTCCAGGCTGCATTGACATGATGACGAGCGTGTGTGAGAGCTCTGAAAATGGCGGCCTGTCTGTCTGCTCCTGTAGTGTAGCGTGTGAGTCGAGGCGCTCTGTGTCAGGCTGGGATGGAGCACGGCCTCGGCCACAGGCCTGCTGGCCTCCACGCCAGTCAGTACCTCCACTTACGTAGGTAATGTATGATGTAGGCATTGGGTTCAGGAGAAAACCCCGCACATGCTCAGTTTGACTTCAACCTCTATGTTCGATTACTGCCTACGGTGTGGTTTTGTGTGTTTTCTCCACCATTTTTTTTCTTTTGACTATTTTTTGGTCAAATGTACGAAACCGTAGGAAACAGAGGCTCACAAATACTGTGTGCTTCGTATCAAAACCTTGTGTGCTTTGGAAAAAGGCCCTTGATCTGGCCACAGTAATAACAATGATCTCATCTGGCCTGAGTCTGCAATAGTGAGGCTTTGTGCTTCTGTGGAGTTTTACCAGAGAAAAGCGCTTCTGCTCCTCTTATCTCTGCTGTGTCATGTAGACGTCCCCCCTGACTTGAGGTGTGTGCAGACCCACACGCATGCAGAGAAAACAGTGCGTGTCCATAGCAACGGGTTGTTTTCACCTTGGACTCCTACAGCAGACGTGTAGAACCGGACCGGGACCGCAGGATTCCCGACTACCGCCGTTTGTCTTTTCAGTCGAGCTAAATTGTTTGGAAAATCTGGCCGTGAGCTCAGCAGCATGATCATGTGATCCCACGTGCCGCAGCGATGCGGAAGAGCAGCGTGACGCGTGGAAAAGCGCTCGGCCGGGGGAGGAGATGCCGTCGCCCCGGGCGTTTGCCGTCGCCCCCGTATTATCCAACTGGCTACTCCTGTTCACCTCTCTGGGCACCTGAAAAACGTAACATGAGGATGATGTCAGAAATGCATTTGTAATGTGGTCCTTTCTGCAGCCCTGAGCTGTGAGACTGTGAGACTGTGCTGCGTAGTATGAGGTATTTTCATTCTTTTGTTTGATTATTTTAGGGTTATTATGGTTGCGATCTCTGTATTTTGTTGTATTAAATAAAAGAATATGTGCTATTCTTTTATTTTGTACGAGTGAACCCTGTTGTGTTAAAACTGACTCTGACCATTTGTGTAAAGGCCATTTGGAGTTTAACTCACACCAGGGATCTCTGGAAACATTTGGTCAGTGAATGCGATCAGGTCCTGGTCAGTACAGTGGCCTCCAACTGCGGTCAAGTGTCTCACTGCACTGTGAGCTGGGGCTGCTGGCCACATGGCACCCACTGCAACAGAGCATTATGTCCTCTGCCTGTCTGGTGCTGGGCCTGGGTGTGTAAAGTGGCTTCCCTGTCCTCTGTTAAATGCAAATGATCTGCCTCCACCATCTCCGGGCGGTGTTTTCTGGGCGGTGTTTTTCGACCATCCAATCCCACTTTGACAAGTCATTTAAGATCATTTGTGTTTCTCTGGAAAAGAGAAAGCCGCGCCATTGGACTGCAGGCTTGCCGCGATCCTCACAACTCTGCCGCCTTCCAGAAATCTGTCGAGAGACCGCAGTGTCTAGCTCGCTCCACTGAAGTTTTTCCAAAGCCTGATGAGAATTTTGATCAGCACAGCACCTAAAGCTCGGCCCAGTCGGACCAGTCGGCCCAGTTTAACAGTCCTCTGAGTTTCTGTCCAGCCTCTGAAATCCAAAATACTAGATCAGTACAACTCTCTCCATATGTTGCTAAATTGTTTGAAGAACCCTTTTGCCCTCGGATGGTGTTGGAGAACCCCGACTCCACCACGTTCATGGCCGCTGAGGGCGAGTAGTCCAGTCCCAGAAGCGGCGCACTCGCATCGTGTCCGCTCGGCGGGATTTTGCCCACTCCGTCCCTCCTCTTTGAACTCCTCTCTCGCCCCCAGTGGTCTGCGTGTGAGCTCTTCACGCCGGCGTGCAGAATCCGATCACATCGCCGCTGCCTCACGCCTGTTTGTGTGTTTAATCAGAAAAGCTTGTTTGTTCAAGCCGAGTTCCTGTGCTCCTCCCCTCCGTCCCTGAAGGCAGCGCTGCTGAGCTGATTCCATCACTCAGATTACACGCTGGGGGTAGCGTAATTACAGCTTTAGCTGATTAACACAGCTGATGTAATGAGAGGGTGAAGTGCACGTGGGATCTTGCAGTCAGGTTGATGTTGTAATTCCTTTAGTATTGTTGTGTAATGGGGTTTTTTTTCTGTGTCTAAAGTTTATTGCCACTGCAAATGAGACTTTTGGGCTCAGTTGTTTCACTGCATAAATGAAGGATAGAACTAGGTTCACCTCACGGCTGAAACCTCAAGGCCATGTGAATTCTCTTTTTATATGCGTTATGACAGCAAGGCTACATAATTTCAGCCACAGAAGAAAAGACTGAACACGAAGGCGATGAAGAAATTATGCCGATATTAGAATATCAGACGGCTAATGAAGGCTTCAGTGGATGTCGTCCTGTAACACTATTTTAGGCTGAAGGGTGTGGTGGCATTTCTGCCTCCCCACAGGGAATATTTTATTTTTACGCCTCTGACAGAGATTTACAAGTATATGGGACACTGAAGCATTTTCAGAAAGGTCATCCTCAACACCCATAACCCCCCCGATATGTTGCTCACGTGAACTTGCTCAGGTACGTGAACTCAGGTACCCATGACACTGGCTGTGTTTCTCAAGGAAGATTCAACTTGAGACCTTTGGCTGGTGGAAACGACTTTTTTTTTAAACTCAGAATTGATATGGATCAGACTTCAGAGCAAGAATCCACACCCGGTTCATATTTCCTATTGAGGCACATGCTGTGACGGCCTTTTCTTTTGACAGCAATATTAAGCTCAAAATCTACCTATGCCGCCCCTGACTCGTAGGAAAAGAGACATTATTATTGTGCTGTTACTTCATTATTCAGTCAAAGTTCAAAGGTGATGCCTGGAAACGAATACAGTGGAGGCCCTTGCAAGTACAAGTCACATACACGCTGACTGAGCAGCACCTTCTCAGTACATCAAGGTCAATGGAAGGTACATCAGTGGTCATCAAGGACCCCAACGAGGGCCAAATTGAGGTCCAAAAATGTGCCTGTCCACAACGTGAAAGATCCTGTCAGGAATACCGTCCACCATCTTCAGTGGGCGTATGTGCAAGTACGTGAGCTCTGCTCAGGAGAGAACTGGTAACCACACCAGGGCCTCAGAGCATCACGCACTGACCGATAGATCAACTTAAACAGTGCTTGTATCAACTACAAGTAAGCAATGGCAAACATTTGGATGCTTGAATGCTTAGCTCTGTATAAAGTCTTCATCCAAAATGTAATGAAGATGAAAATCTATGCCAAGGAGTTGTTTCCACTTATGTTCCCACTCCTGCTCTGCATGGACCTGTTCGCTGGCCAGATCAGCAATAACAAGATGGCAGGGCGACAAATTCCGCCACAGCTCCAGATTCAGGTTTGACGTGTTGCCATGGTTAGCAGCTCTTTCCGACATCGGGCGCTAAGAACCAGATGACTCGAAGCAGGTCAGTGATGCAGATGCAGACCGTGTGCCATGGAGCTTCAGAAACCATCCAGCATTGAGGAGCAGGACGTAGCTAAAGCGTATGAGACGCACAAACGACACAGTCGAGTGGCGAGGATCTTGTGCAGGAACAGATGCAAAGACGCACGAGCTGGATTCACTTAAGTCCAAATGGGAGGAGCTTTGGACAGTGGTGGCCAAGGCTGAGATCCTGAGGGACCTCCAGCTCCAGACGGATGAGCAAGCAGTGGTGAAGCAACCAGACACGGCGATGACAAATAAGACGCAGACGACAGCAGCGGTGATGGATGTAGAAGTCCCAAGTGATGGAGTCGTCCAAAAGAAGGAATATGAAAAGTTGGACGAATTCCAGGGGACAAGAAGAAATGGGGAGGATGTGGAAGGTCAACACTGAGGTTGTCCCAGTAGGGAGAGGGCATTCTGTCACCCCCAACATGGAGGAATGGCTCCAGCCGATCTCCAGAATATCATCAATCTCAGCCCAGAAGAGGAAAATCCCAGGAACGATGAAAGCATATAATATATAATAGCATCTGGTTTGGCCGCCGGCCCCATCATGGCCGCGGGCCAGGTGGTGTGGCCCATGTTTCTCATCTGCGTGTGGAGCGTCAAGTCTCCGCAGTCGTTGGAGCATCCTTGGTTCTTCATTGTGATCTGTGCCACGGGGCGGCAGTTGTAGAACGCTGCACCTACGTCTGCTCCACGAGCCAGAGATGCTCAGGACCCCTCCTCCACCCCCCCCTCCATTCCTCCCCCGTCTCTGTGCTGCATAACAGGAATCCCTAATACATTAGCACATCGTTCCAGCTGTGCCCGGCCGCTTGGCTAATGACGTCAGTCCCGCTGCAGGACGCCTGCTGTTAGTCTGTTGCTCGGTGTTCTTGCACAGAGCATTTGGAATGTGGAGATTAGGGACACGGCAGTTGTTCTCGGCATGCCCGCTGCTCATGTGTACCCCCCCGAGCATCAGGAGGGGTTCCAGCTTCGTGAACGGTTGGACATGAAAAAGGGAAGTTTTGTTTACAGAGCTGTGTGGGTGTGTGGAGATTCTGGTCTGGCCATGTCTGCCTGTCCTGTAACTCTGAGCAGTACCGTTTGCTGCATCGTCTGTGTGTCTCGCCCAAACTGTGCTTAAGTGCATTTGGCATGCATCATACAGTAGGGAGATGGCCTGGATTACACCCCGAAGGACGTCTGGATTACACCCCGAAGGACGTCTGGATTACACAGATATAGAGGCAGTTTGATTTCATTAGTCTCGTGCTGTATTATGGTGACACAGTGTGAAGGCTGCAGTCAGTACTGCTTTCTCTCTCTCTCACCTTCCCTCAGTGTGTGTGTGTGTGTGTGTGCGCACGTGTGTGTGCGTGATAAATAGTAACATACAGTACAGGAACAGATCAGGGGAGCAAAACATACTTGCACCTCATGGTAGCAAATTTGAAAGTCTCACCTAACAAATTAAAAATGTATTTGTTTTTGTTCTTTTACTCACTGATCAAACATGGCTCTCTCTACTGTCTGACGTCTAGCAGTGAGGAGGAGTTGATGCTTCTCTAGGAAGAAACTGAAGCTTGTTTTTCATTGTTTTTCATGTCCTTATGCAGCAGTCTGCCCTTGCGTCTGCCCTTGCGTCTGCCCTTGCGTCTGCCCTTGCGTCTGCCCTTGCTTATTCATGACACCCTTTCTTTTCCTTGTTTCATTCTACGTATCCACTCATCCTTTCATCCAGTCAGACAGCGAGTGAACTGGCTTGTAATCTCATCCTCTCCTCCCGTCCTGCTGCCTTTTGCACCGCCTACGTTCACCTGCTCGGGGGTGTGGTCAGCACGGGGGCGGGGCGGCTCCGCCCCCCACCACGCCGGAGTGCGTAGAGTACAGCTTAGCGGGAACGCCAGACTGCGTGCTTCTC
Organism: Brachyhypopomus occidentalis; assembly: GCA_020368025.1. NCBI lineage: Eukaryota > Metazoa > Chordata > Actinopteri > Gymnotiformes > Hypopomidae > Brachyhypopomus > Brachyhypopomus occidentalis. Next base: position 1,679,717 of record JAGXOD010000003.1, read on the forward strand.
GGGCGCGTCTGCCGTCTTCCTTCTGTGTGTGTGTGTGTGTGTGTGTGTTGTTCTCATGTAGGGAGTGATGAGAATGCTGTGTTTGTAGTTCGGCGGTAGCTGTGATGGTTGGCGCCATTTCACCGCCAAAGCTCGCTCTCTCACTGGGGTCAGGGGTTGCTGGGGAAACTGAAGAGCTGAGTTACTGCCCGTGCCAGGAGGCCTTATGATTACTGGCTTATAAGTGCTCGAGCCGAAATGATGGTTTTGGCTCACACTTGGTTCATTGTGAAAGGCTTTACAGAACTGGCCTTTTAATGGTAAGCGTATTGAGCCGTGTGATGATGGCTGCAGTTATCCAAATGCTTAGTTCTCACTAGACTGTGCTGTAATATATTTTTAAGATGGACAAATGGTTTTATTCTGTGCATTTTTTTTGAACTTGTAATTTTCCTTGTACTTTGAAGCTATGCCCTGAAAAAAGCATTGCCTATTTTAATAACTAACACATGACAATATCTCATAGTTGGGCACAATGTCGTTTTGCTCTGTGTTAATGTAGTTATGGCCATAATAACAGAGCTGCTACATCCTTTGAACTGGACAGTATGTGGCAATTACAAGTCACTTTAATTGCAAAAATACATTGCAAAGTGTGTGTGTGTGTGTGTGCAGGCATGTGTGCATGTGGTTGGAAATTCCTTTGGCCTCTCAGTGGTGTATGCATGTACTGTGTGTATATGGTTTTCTTGCAAAGGGCTTTATGAAGTTTTTATAGCAGAAGCATCCCACTTTAAAGTCAACATTTTTTGCATTGGCTCAATATGCCAACACTTAATTATCCCTTTCATCTGGGAAACGCAGCATTTTACGTGCTGTTCTAGCCATAAACAGTTTAACGAAACAACAACAAAATAACCCAGTAAACAGCACAAGTGATGTCCTTTAACCAGGAGAGCCAGCACTGACCCTGGTGTTGTGTCCTACCCTGACCAGGACGAGGTCCCGACCGCTGGACAACCCTTCCCGCCTCAGTTTGGCACAGGTGCCTCAGGACCTTTAACCCCACCCCTGTCGGGAAGCTCGCGCGGCTGTAATAATGGTTTATACGTAGAGGTGGATGTCTGCTGTGCTGTGGTTGCTCAAAGCCTCAGGGGGGAATCGGTGAGGCCTCTGGATCTCCTGTACAAATATGGAGCTGCTGTTGTGGCCCAGGGTGCTGCTTCCCTGCTGAGACGCTCCACGTTGCCCTTCCCAGGAACGTCGGATGTTTAACCAAAAGCCTGTGGGGAAGCTCGCCGATTGGCCAGCATGGAGGGGAGGGGGGTGGAGTCTGGGAGGTCAGTGGCCGGCTGACGTGAGTAGTAGCGACTCGGGCGCAGTGGTCAGCTGTGTGCCATACGGAGCTCCGTGCGCAGGAGACGCCTCCTTCGTGGTGCTCGGATCCTGGCATGGCTGCGCTCTTCCGGATGGAGCAGATGGGGATTAAGTGGAGACCATTTGGGGGCTTTTCACGCTTAGATGAAATTTCCTTCCTGCTTTTGTTTTGAGATCAGATGAGAAGGTAGAGCAAGTGAGTATGCCCGGTCATTTACTAATTGTATTGTCCCCCCCCCCCCCCCCCAAACACTGTATATTTATTTACTAAGTTGTAAATCACATCTTCATCTGTCATCTTATTCATTTTATTAACCTTTATCCTGCTACAAATTTGCCAAAATTGTTTATTCAATCCTGCGGGCATGAATTTATTTCTAAATTCCCCATGTAGATTGTGTCGTGATTCTTCTGTTGAAAAGGGATGAAACGAGGCTGGAAAGCACTCGGAACAAGAACCGCTTCAATGTGTGGGGCCTTCTGAATGGAGGCGGAGGCCACACAGAGCAGACGGAGGGACGGCGTTGCTACCTTCACAGTGAGGGTCGCTTTCTGTGCACGTGGAAAACGCAGGGAGGAAGAATCTGTGTTTTGGACTGCCGTCAAATGGGAGAACCGCTCTGTGAGTGACAGCAGAGCCCTGGGGGGGACGTGGACGTAGGGACAGAGGTCCTCAAAGCTGATGGGCAGAGGACGGCCTTGGGCAAGAGCGCTTCTGCACCTGTCTGCCCCTTCTGCCCCTTCTGCCCCTCTCCGGAAACAGGTAGCAGTTGTGCTGCGCTTCTCCCGGGGCGGGGCTGCCGTGCGGGCAGGCTGGACGCTAACCAGACTGTTCCAGACTGTTGCTCCGCCCCTTATCTCACCGCTTGATGGAGTGACTGACAAAGGATAGACCCAGTCGTGTTCTTCTGCAGGCAGAGCTGCCAGGATCCATGCGACTGCCCATTTCGTGCAACACTCCAACAATGCGGTTTGAATAGTGAGGGGTTGTCGCATGTCGACTGTAATGGGAGATTCGTTTCCTGCAATCAGGCACCAGCTCTAATTCCAAATGACCGAATTGGACAATGGAGCCTTGATTGTTCCTGTGATTCCTCCAAACTGCTTCTCCTCTGTAGTAGCTTCTTCTGATCCAGGTGTTTATGCAGAGCTGGCCGTGTGGTCAGACCCAGAGCGGTGGGTCCAGACCGCACTGTTCCGTCTGCGTCGTCGCGGCCGGGTTCTCCCGGACTGGCGCCTACTGGCGGACGGACTGAGTGCACAGCGATAGTTGGAGAGGAAAGTTGGTCGCGCGGCGAGATCGGGTCGGGCTGAGGAGGCGAAAGCTGCTTATCGCTGAGCAAGATCCCCAGGGCCGGACACGCAAGGTGATGACGTCCGTCCAGCACTGCGGCGCTGCCTCCATCAGCATGAGTCGCCCTCACAGTCATGGATTTTGGTTCCAACTCTGAGCAGACTGCTGCAGCACAGTCGCTCTGTCAGGGGCTCGCCGAGCCACTCCTGTTTGGACCTGCATGTTGAGCGTGTGGAGCTGTGGCGTCACGTCAACTTTAACCGCAGGCCAGCGGAGAAACGGCTTCATCGTTGGGCTGGAGACGCACAAGATGTGCTGGTGTTTACCTACGATTCCCATCAGAGAACCGACTCGGGTAGCGGGTCTGACGTTTGTGAGCCAGGTGGCTGTATCTTTAGGCAGCAATGAAACAGAAGGTGCCTGCCAAGAGTTGTGGAGGGAGTGTCTGTTCGTGTAGCAGGAGTTGACCCCCCCCCCCCGGGGACCCTTGAACCCTTGACCCGCTGCGTCCCGACCCGCCTGTGAACCGCGCGTCCCAGAAACGGGGCCGCTCCCAGCATGCTTTTGGTCTGTTGGTTTGAGACTTTCAGCTGCATCCTGAGTAGCAGCATCCCCTGCGCCTCGCCTGGTCTCCTCCACACACTAATTGACAGGGTGTTTAAAAAAAGAAAAGGATAAGGCAACCAGTCGCAGCCTAGCAGGCAGTGGCAGCCTAGCGGGCTGTCTCCACTGCCGATGTGACACGTCTGAGAATAACCTCTTTTTTTTTCCTTTTTGGTAAACAACACGTTCCCTAGACTACAGCAGCACGCAGCGCTGATAGCAGAGTCCCGGGGCCTTATCGACATCAGGCTGGCGTTTACACATTCTGCCTTCCTCTCTCTCCTCCTCTCACTCTGAGCTGCCATGTGCTGATGCCATGTGCTGAAGTCATTTCCACACGTGCAAATCTAACAATCCATTAATTTAAAAATCATACAATGTATTTTTCTGGATTTTTGTTTTAGATTCCATCACTCACAGTTGAAGAGTACCTATGATAAAAATTACAGTCTTCTACATGCTTTGCAAGTGGGAAAACCTGAAAAATCAGCAGTGTATCAAATGTTCTCCCCACTGTATATCAGGCCTTGGTTTTTGGTACCACTTCATTTGAATAAAATCGCATTATAATTCCTTGCCGCGCACAGCAGAATCAAAGTTTACATTTCACTCTGCAGTTTGGCAGAATAAATCCCGGTCGATACTCAGAATGCCTTCAGTGAGAATGCAGGAAAGGGAAACGTGTTAGCAGGCAAGACATCATGTGGCCACATCCTACATCTGGTGCCTAGCCCGTGCCACCGGGTGGAGGTGCCACCGGGTGGAGGTGCTCGACGTGCAGTAGAGAGAAGACCTGTATTGCAGAATTTCAGTTCTGCATTGGATGATAACGTCCTCCATTTACCAGGCATCTGTAAATTCGCTGTAACTTCGCTCGGTTCGGTGTTTGCTTAAGCGTCACGACACAGCCATCATGTGGTCTTTTGAATGTCTTTGAATTCTCTCCACTGTCATGCAGTGATTGGTGGCAGGCAAAGCCTTTGAAATATGAAGTCCAAAACTGTGTTGGACGAGTGCCTGAAAACACTGAGCTATTCTTAGGCTACAGTCTGACTCCCATTAAGCTGCAGTAATGTGATACTTCTGAGCATTTGAGTTAAGAAGCTTCTTAAATTATTTTAAGCACTTACAAATGTAAATATAAATACATTCTAAACAGATTAGCTGAACATTTGTAGCAGTAGGATCCACTCCCAGGCCTCCGTACCGGCTGGGGAGATGGATGCAGGCATCCTTCCAGTGTACGATGTTCTCTGGTTTACGGTATTCTCTGGTTTACAGTGTCCTCTGGTTTACGGTGTTCTCTGGTTCACGGTGTTCTCTGGTTCACGGTGTTCTCTGGTTCACGGTGTTTTATGGTTCACGGTGTTTTATGGTTCACGGTGTTCTCTGGTTTACAGTGTTTTATGGTTTACGTGTTTTATGGTTTACGGTATTCTCTGGTTTACAGTGTCCTCTGGTTTACGGTGTTCCCTGGTTTACGGTGTTCCCTGGTTTACGGTGTTCCCTGGTTTACGGTGTTCTCTGGTTCACGGTGTTCTCTGGTTCACGGTGTTCTCTGGTTCACGGTGTTCTCTGGTTCACGGTGTTCTCTGGTTCACGGTGTTTTATGGTTCACGGTGTTTTATGGTTTACGTGTTTTATGGTTCACGGTGTTCTCTGGTTCACGGTGTTCTCTGGTTTACGGTGTTTTATGGTTTACGTGTTTTATGGTTTACGTGTTTTATGGTTCACGGTGTTCTCTGGTTTACGGTGTTTTATGGTTTACAGTGTTTATGGTGTCAGGGGCTTTTGCTCTTGGCACTGTTCTTTTCCCTCCAGCTGTTATTGTGTTTATCATCTCAGGGGCCACGCAGCACCCTAATGCAGTCAGGGCGTGCATGGCAGACTGCTCCACACACTCTTTCTTTTCCTTACACACACACACACACACGCTCTCTCTCTCTTTTGCTCTTCCCCCTCAGCTGGGCGTCCATGGCCCATTTTCTCTCTCTTTCGTTTAAGTATGCGTTTTTCATTTTGCTGGAGTTATTTGCAGTGCGCTACCAAGCACAATCTCTTTCTCTCTGCCTCTCCCACTCCATCTTTCTTTCTCCTCTTTCTCTCTCAAGCCCCATCCTTCCTTTCTGGCTGTGAAGTAGGCAAGTGTATGAAGCCGCGCCGGAGGCATAGAGGATTAGCCGCTAGCGCCGCGCCGACCTCGTTGACGTCTCGCGGGGGCGTGCCGGCCCAGCACACCAGTGACCAATAAACAAGGTGAACATGACCTCACTGTCTATTTATGTCCAAACAGCCTCACCTAAACCGCCTTCCAAAGGTTTTCTCCGTCGCCTGGCCTCATTGGTTCTGCGCTGTAACGTGGTGGACGTAGGCGCACACGAGGGAGGCATTACATCAGCGGCCGCGCCGGCGTTTCGGAGCGGCCGTCTGTTCCGCTGTGCAGCCGGTGGCCCAGCGCCGCGGAGCGTAAGGCCTGTGTTTTTTTTGTTTTTTTTTGCCTTTACGATGGAGTATTTCATAAGCACACTGCATTCATTTTTTATGAACCCTTATTAATCATTTACGCACTGTTATTGATGACGCCGAGGCCTGGGTGTGCTGGAGAACACCGGGCACCCACCTCTCCAGCACGTCACCCTCCGCTTTCTTTTTCCCTCTTGCGCACCGGATGTCTACATTTTGCGTTTGAACTGACACACTGGAAAAGCCCTGTATGTGTTCCAGAGTGTGGGGGGCTCCCTGCGTGTGACCTGCTCCCTGCGTGCGACCTGTGACCTGCGTGCGCCTGGAAGCAGCAGCGCTGCGTGTCTCGGTCGGTTCCTGATTTTGAGGTCTTGCTCTTCTACGAGCTTCGCCAGTCCGCACCGAGTTCTGCTTGTCCTGCTCTTCACAGCCGTCGGGGTAAAACGCGCCCGTAGTTTTGTAACCAACTTTGCCGCATCCTTTAAGAAGCAAATCGAGTGGCGAGTGTCCGCGGCATCGAGGGCCGGTCCGGTAGGAGGAACACGAGCGCCCGCACCCCTGGGCCATATTAATAATGAAAACTACATGTAGTGTGAATGTCACAGCCTGAGCTGAATGTCAAAGAAAAAATGAGAGCTTCACATGAATCCAGCAGGCCTTAACGGGAGCTGTTTATTGCTCGAAACTTCACCACACGCTGCTCGAATATCTGCTGTAGTGTTGCATATGCTGTTGTCCAATATGGGCTTTGAAAAATCAACACACTCCACTCAGCAGGGTGTTGAAGTTCCTGCAGTGTGTGTGTAATCCTACACCCTTGAACAGGCCTGCTACCCCCCCCCCCCAACCTCCCCCCAGTATGCATTTACTGGTGCTGTGCTTAACCAGTGAGCATCAGTTTCACGTCCTGCATTCAGAGCTCCAGGTCCAGTTGCCTGTTTTGGAGGTTTGTTTGGTGAGCCAGGCATGTTACCTCCCTGCCCCTGTAGAGCTTCCACCCATGGAGGTGTCACCCCCGTACCGTGGGAGCTGGAGGAGGCGTCTGGGCGTGTTGGTCAGCGCGGGGGGTTTCCAGAGGGTGTGGGCGTGAGGAGTTCCTGTTCTCTGATGCGTGTGTGCGATGGTCGTGAATGATGAGGAGAAAGGAGGACTTATAGGGGCTATAACGGCAAACCTTTCACACTGTGTGGTTCTCCTGGTTTCACAGCTCCCCGCGGGCTCCTAAATCCCACTGAGGGAGTGCAGGAGTGTGTCCTGCGCTGGGAAAGAGCCCGATAATATAAAAGTGCTGTATTGTGCTTACAATCCTGACTTGTCAAAGGCGTTACCTGCGGGAATGTGGAGCGTTAAAAAAGGGTCCTAATCGATGGAGTCGAGTTCTTTGTTTGAACATGACTGGCGTAATGTCTCTGATCATTCTCTGTCTCAGCGATGACACTGGAGTTCGTTTCTTGCTCACGTATGTTTCAGTTGTCATTGGAGGCTATTGAAAATCTACCCAGAATACCTTGTGTCCAAATTACCCTGACACAGCTGCTGCTGTTCTGCTTGGCTGGCCCCCTGGAGAGGCCTCAACTGAATTGATTAGAGTCTCTAACAGGAATGATGATGTATTTAAAGAGAGATGATGGAGCAAACCTTTAAAATGGATTATTCTGTCAATCTATCGATAATGTCTTGCATGAGAAATGTGAGATACTGTATTGTATACCTAGAGTCTGAGATTTGTCTGGGGCTTTAGTGTGGGGCTTTGCCTGTCAAAAGTAAACATCGCAGAATTGGAGGGGGTGTGTTTGTGTCGGTGTTTATACTAATCTCTCATGTTAGACTCAGCTGATTAAGTATTATGTTAATGATTAATGCAAACATAAGCAAACATTTTAGGTGTTGATGTTGATAACCATATCCTTTTTTGCATAATAATAATAATAATAATAATCACAATAATATCTGACATCTTGATCAGTAGCCAGTTTCAATTAATTTAAAAAATATCTCTTTTTAAATGATTCATTAAACTTTAACCCTTGAACTGTTGCTTGAACGGTACTGTAATTCTCAAAATAATATGAGTCAAAAAGATGCAAGTGTGCATATCTGTCCCCTGGTGCAATAATTTCCTGTCCACTGGTGCAATCATTTCCTGTCCACTGGTCTTTGCTCTTTATCAAACCCGCTTGGCTTCTGTCCAGCTGGGCCTCCCGCCTCCCGCGTGCCGCTTCTGGGATTAATATGGCACGCGTGTCTGCTGTGAGGAGAGGAGGCAGAAACACAGCGAACAGAAACAAGTGCGAACACGGCGAGCGGAAACACGTGCGATTCTGTGCTGTTGGGAGAACAAAACAAGCAGATGTCAGAAGAACAGCAAAGCCTGTCTGCCTCGTCGAGGAGGAGGGCAGGCAGCTATAGGGCATATGGGGCAACTATAGGGCATACGGGGCAACTATATGGCAACGTGGCCAGTCTGAACGCGCGAGTTCGTATATGAATGTGAGCTTGTGTATTTTATGACTGTTTGGGGGGGGGGGGGGCAGTGCTCAGTAGAACTGCTGAAGGTCCCAATGCTCAGTAGAACTGCTGAAGGTCCCAGTGCTCAGTAGAACTTCTGAAGGTCCCAGTGCTGAAGGTCCCAGTGCTCAGTAGAACTGCTGAAGGTCCCAGTGCTCAGTAGAACTGCTGAAGGTCCCAGTGCTCAGTAGAACTGCTGAAGGTCCCAGTGCTCAGTAGAACTGCTGAAGGTCCCAGTGCTCAGTAGAACTTCTGAAGGTCCCAGTGCTCAATAGAACTGCTGAAGGTCCCAGTGCTCAATAGAACTGCTGAAGGTCCCAGTGCTCAGTAGAACTGCTGAAGGTCCCAGTGCTCAGTAGAACTGCTGAAGGTCATGTTGAGGGGGCCGACGGCTGCCACACTCCAGTCCGCAGACGATCCGCAGATTTCTGGCCGGACTCAGGGAGCCCTGCTGAGATAATTCCTGGCAATTCCGTACATTCACCTCTCACGTGCATGCCTCTCGCGTGCGACCTCTCTGGGTTACAGGTGCAGCTAATATCTCCTAGCGTAATTGCTTCATAACGATATACAGAGACTCAGATGAACCACGCGATGACTTCCTGCTGCCTGTTTACGGAAGCACATGCACACGCGCCCGTAGGTGAGCTGGGCTGGCGTGAGACTGGCCCAGATATTTTGTCTCGTGGGGAGATCATAACGAAACCAGGCTGTTGACGTGCTCCCTGAAGCGGGAATACGGACCAGGTGCGGCTTACACCAGGTGGACAGCCGCCTCTTCAAAGCCCTCACGCACGGAGTGGGACGTGTGGGGTGGAGCTTGTCTTGAGGGGGGCGGGGCCATGACTTCAAGCTCTCAGCCACAGAAGCAGAGGGTTCACCCACAGGGGACAGTGGACCCTGTCCTGTCCGTGCCATCACCAGAAGTGCTTTAACAGGCTGGACTGATTCTCTTTCACTCCTGATACTTCACTCTTCTTTAGTATATAGTGCTTTCCAAATGACAGAATTACCACATTTTCTCTCTTTCTCCCTCTGCCACACACACACACACACACACACAATGATTCTCCCTCTCCCTGTGCTCTTTGTCAGCTTTAAACTTTAGGAATGATGATGCCCGTGAAGGTTTGAGGTCTGTCATTCGGTTCGTCTCCTTGCTGACGCTGCGTGTGAAAGGCTGTGCCTACCTGGCCAGGGCTGTTGGTCCAGGCCGCTGTTGTGGACTGTAGTCCGTAGAGGAACTCAGACGGCTGGGCTGAGCCGTAGTGCTGAGCTGGTCCTGAGCGCCTGTCCCAGGTGGATAAAGATCCCAACGCACCAGGCAGTCACATGACCAACCCAGTCAGATAAACAGCCTGCACAGTGCTTTCTCACTCTCTCTCTCTCCAACCCTGTCTTCTTTCTCTTTTCTTCCCTCTCTCCCTCTCTCTCTGCTGTCTCTCCTCTATGCTCTCTCCCTGTTTTTCTCTCTTCTATTCTCTCCCTCTCTCTCTCTCTCTCTCTCACACACACACACACACACACACACACTCTGCTGGCCTAGTTAAATGTGAGTGCGGTAACCAGAGCTGAGGTCTTGAATGGCCCGTGCGTGGGAACGCTGTGCTAGCATTGTTTAGCAGCTGGAGAGGAGGAGAGGGGAGGAGAAGGGAGCAGAGGGGAGGAGAGGGGAGGAGAAGGGAGGCAGGAGTGTTTTCGGGAAGTGATTTTATGCTGAGCGTGAAACGTGTGGGGTTGGGCCCAGGGGATGTTGGCTCTCTTTAATGAGTGTTGATGTTGCCTCTGAAAGAGTGAAAATCCCCTTTCACTCTATGGCTACTTGACAAAGCAGACTCATAGCACACTGTGTGTGTGTGTGTGTGTGTGTGTGTGTGTGTGTGTGTGTGTGTGAGGGAGGGAGGGAGAGCACCGCACTCTTGTCCATCTTCTTAAGATGCGAGACTTTTGGATACCACTGCACAGCATCCCAATCCCCTGTCCCCTCAGGCCTGCGGCTCTGGAAAACCATTCTACCATGAAAGCACAAGAGGACGCACACACACACACACACACGCTCTCTCTCGCTCTTTCTCTCATAGCATTTCCATTCTTCCTTTCGTTTAGGGAGTACATACTCTGTTCTGGTCAAAGGGTTCTAACCCATCCCCCCAGCTACCCCCCTGGTAGCGGCCAGGTGGCAGGGCATCTTGCCACCCTCTGCCCATCGGCCAATGCCCCTCACCTCGCCGGCTTCTTCAGCTCCAGCTGATCTGGCCATCCGTGCCGCCCCCCCGCCCCACCTGCCGGCCACGTCTCGGGAGCGTCGACCCAGATCACAGTCCCCGGGGTTCAAGGGACGATGTGGCAGAGCCGAACAACCCCAGTCTGTCGGGTGACGGTGGAGAGGTGCAGGGAGTCCCGTGTGAGCGCCTCCCGGGCTGGCCAGGAGAGGGCGGAGCCTGGGCAGGAAGTGGCGCTGGGTGGGTCACGGCCGTCAGCCCACAAACGGAGCTGTTCTGTAGAGCGAAACAGCGCAGGGCCTTGTTGTCCTGCCTGGCGCAGTCAGACCCAGCTCAGCAGGTCGGACACACACACACACACACACACAGGGAGTGTGATTCGATACCTGTGTTCACTCCTCCCCTCCCTTCATACTCAGTGGCAGGTCTGTGTCTCTCTTCCGACAGCCCTCCTGTAGCTGCACATCAGTGTGTGTGTGTGTGTGTGTGTGTGTGTGTGTGTGTGTGTGCGCGCGTAAAGCTCACATTCTTAGCCATGCACATTTGTGTTAATGACGCTCTCTAATGGCCTCCTGCTTCCTGAGCCTGTACTGATGCTGGAGATCAGAGCTGTGTGTGTGTTTGCAGTGAACACCGTTTCCTGTTCTACTTGCTTTGGGTGCCAACACACACACACACACACACACACACACACACACTTAGCCTTAAAGCTATTTCTGTTTCTCCCTAACTCCTGGTTTTATAGTGAGAGCCAGTCACCACAAACTACCGCGTTACTGACGCTGTCTGCACGCAAACCTGCTACTGGGACTCAGAGACTCCACTGTTCTTGTGATGGGGACCAGTGTGTGTGTGTGTGTGTGTGTGCTGCACCGCTGCCTGCTTATAGAGATCTCAGGCTGCGTGTGTGTGTGTGCGCGCATGTACATGCATGAGTTTGTATGTCTTGCATATTTAACTAGCTGGAGGGACGCAGGCCAGGGAGCCAATTCACATAAATCCAACATCCCTGTCGGATGTTCACCATGCAGCAGCAGTAATTTTCCCCTCGTGTCCTTTTCCACTGCGGAATGGTGAGGTGTCCCGTGGTGTCCCCTGGTGTCCCAGGGGGCCTTGTCCACCCTGTGCTCCATGAACAGAGCGTAGAGCAGGATGGAGCGGGTGCTTTTTAAAGGCACATTAAGCCGAGGTTTGACGTTAGCAGCACAGCGGACAGAGGGTTGGTCCCTCAGTCGTCACACTGGCAAAGGCACTTTTATACCTCATACACTTTATACCTTATAAACCTTTTGCCTTATAAAGGGTACCAGGGACCTAGTGTTCGTATTCCAACCCTGACTCCAATGAGCTGGCCATGTCTTTCTTTGTCTTTAAAACTTTTATAGAATGTATTTATTTTGCTGTTATTTTGCTCTCTCGCTCTCTCTGTTTCTTTTTTCTTGTTGTCCTGGTCGGCCACGCGAGGAATTCTGCAGGTCATTTTTAGCAGCCTTGTTTCTGCTCCACTGAAACAAGCGCCCTGTCAGGAAGACACGCCTGTGGTTGTGGGCTGGGACTGTGGCCCTCTCCCTGGCTGTGGCCCCGCCTCTCCTCCCTCTCCCTGGCTGTGGCCCCGCCTCTCCTCCCTCTCCCTGACGTGGGCCCGCCTCTCCTCCCTCTCCCTCACTCTGACCCCGCCTCTCCTCCCTCTCCCTCTCTGTGACCCCGCCTCTCCTCCCTCTCCCTCTCCCTCACTCTGACCCCACCTTTTCTCCCTCTCCCTCACTCTGACCCCACCTCTCTCTCCCTCTCCCTCACTCTGACCCCACCTTTTCTCCCTCTCCCTCACTCTGACCCCACCTCTCCTCCCTCTCCCTCTCCCTCACTCTGACCCCACCTCTCCTCCCTCCCCTCTCCCTCTCCCTCACTCTGACCCCACCTCTCCTCCCTCTCCCTCACTCTGACCCCACCTCTCCTCCCTCTCCCTCACTCTGACCCCACCTCTCCTCCCTCTCCCTCACTCTGACCCCACCTCTCCTCCCTCTCCCTCTCCCTCACTCTGACCCCACCTCTCCTCCCTCTCCCTCTCTCTGACCCCGCCTCTCCTACCTGAAATCCCTTCTTTGCTTATTTTTGAGCTCCATCTGTGCTGTCAGGATGTGTGATTTATGAAGCCCCCTATTGAATCAGTGCCTTTTCTCTCTTGCTCTTTGTGCACTGACGGAGGTGTCGGCAGTGCAGACCGACCCGTTCCTGCTCTCACGCAGAACAAACGCGGCCTGACCGGCGCGGCCCCAGAGGACGTGGCGCACGGGCCTTTAAAGATGTGCTTATCTGTGCTCTAACCTTCAGGCGATGACTTCGCCCCACGCTGAGCGCAAATAAAACACATCCGTAGGGCAGGCGAACGATGGCGAGGGACGGCGCTCCTGCGTCTGCCTTGGGTGGAGTAAAGGATGCGAGGGTGGTGGTTTATTCTAACAGTGTAAAGGGAAACTCTGTGAACTTGTCCTCCATCAGCATGCTGCGCCCAGCGCGTTCACCAAGGCGCCCGTGACCTCTGTGACCTCCACATCCCCTCCAGGAGCTGCTTAATTTGAATTTGCATGATGCTACTTAATATTGGAATGAAGATACTCTTTTCTCTCTCTCTCTCTCTCTCCCCCCTCTCCCCCTCTCTCTCTCTCCCCCCCCCCCCTCTCTCTCTCTTTCTGTCTCTTCCTCTCTCCCTCTCTCTCCCCCCCTCTCTCTCTTCCCCTCCCCCCCCCCCCCCCCCTCTCTCCCCCTCTCTCTCTTCCCCCCCCCCCCCCCTCTCTCTCTCTCCCCCTCTCTCTCTCTTCCCCTCCCCCCCTCTCTCTCTCTTTCTGTCTCTTCCTCTCTCCCTCTCTCTCTCCCCCCCTCTCTCCCCCTCTCTCTTCCCCTCCCCCCCCTCTCTCTCTTTCTGTCTCTTCCTCTCTCCTCTCTCTCCCCCCCCTCTCTCTCTTCCCCCCCCCTCTCTCTCTCTCTTTTTGCCACACCCCCTCCCCCGCCTCATGTGGATTTTCGCCTTCTGTCTTCTGGTAATTCAGCCCACAGCCCCCTGTGGCCGACCCATCATGCAGTAGTCGCCCCGGCACAGATAACCGCCGCTTCGGTGAGGGATTTGCCAGGGGTTCTCTGCAGGCCCAACATGTGGCCAGGCTGTACATGTGGCTCGGGAGGTTTAACCAGGCGCTAAGCTGCACCATGACCCCCAGACGGCCTTCTCTCCGTCGCCACGGCGGCAGACTTGGGAGAATTGGAGTATCAGCCACGGCTCTGCTAATGCGGGTCTGTGCCACACGAGTGCGTGATAAGCGCAAGGCTAATTGTCATGTGATGAGTTCAAAGCTCGCCGCTCTGACTTGACTGCTGCGGAAGCACCCGGCATAGATGGGAATTGAGTTACAGCAGAAGGAAAGGGTAACAGCGCCCCCATCAGGATCAATTATATGAGTGCACTACATCAGTGGCATTGGCAGATCAGTGTCATCTGCTCCTTCTAATTCACTTATTTTATTATTATTATTAGATGACAATTTTTGGTTAGAACAGTTTAATTGGTCTCAAACACTGTTTAATTCTTATTTGGTGCTAAACCTGTAAACTGTACATTTGTTCACACTGCCTTTACGATGCCATATTGTGAGTGACCCTAGAATGAAGAATGAAGAAACTATTCGAAAAGTGAAACCATCGTAGTTCTAGATCAGTGAGTCATGCGTCACCCTGACCAGTGGCCTCGCCGTGGTGATGAAACTGACTGCAGCCTAGCAACGAGGTTCCACGGGTTCTGTCGGGTCAGTGAGCATGTCTGTCTGTGTGTGTGTTTGGACTGGAAGCTCATTTACTCCTGAAACAAATCCAAATACATATGGAACTATTATGATAAAGATTCATGACTTGGTACGCTTTTTGGGCAGAAAGCAAAATCTGAGTTATGAATCTCCAGGTGCAGGTTAAATATAGCCACAGGAACTCTGAGCGACCGAGGAAGACAGGTGACTTTTTCCTGCTCTCTTGCTGTCGTGTGTGTGGAGACAGTGCCCCCTACAGGACACGTGGTTAATTACACAAATCAGAGACTGCAGGTGCTCTGCATACTACTACTACAGTGAAGTGAGGTGGTGTTAGGCTGTGTGGTTGTAGTGTGTGTTCCTCTTTAACACCACCCCCACCACCACCACCACCACCACCACCACCCCAGCACTGTCTGCGTTGTTACGCTGGCCAGACAACTGGGCTTGGCAGGAAAGGACACGTCCTCCTTGTGTCCAGTGGCGGCATTTCTGCAGCCTGCGATACTTTCTGCTGGTCTGCTCGTTCATTGGAACTCAGTCAGGACAGGAGATTCTGCTGCCCCCCGTGAGCGGTGAAGGACGTTAATGCCCCACAGATCTGCTGGGTGGGGCGGCCCCTTCACCTCCACCACTACAGATAGCAACTGCACTGTCCCCTGTGTCGGGGGGGGGGGGGGGTGTCCTGTAATGCCATCAATATAGCAACAGCACGAGGGATCGGACACCTTCTCTGATCTTCTCGCGCTCTCTGTTTTCTCCGCACAGGTGTGGGATCGAGGACCAGCACGGGGTGATCGCTAGCCCGAGTTCCTCACAGCGACCCAGGTGCGTGGCTCTTCCCCTCGATTCGCTCCATCTCTCCTCCACCCGGGTTCCTCCGTCCTGTCCCGTATACGTGGGGCACCTGTGCAGTCCTGCCAGGGGTCCCGTCACGCACGCCTCAGATCTTCACCCTCTCTCGGGTCCTCCAGATTGTGCTCTTCAGCAAGCACGAGTGGCCAGTCGGTGACAAACACAAACAAAACATCGCGGTGGACAAACATGAAAGGGGGGTTTTGAGCTTTTAACAGACAGCGTCCACAAGGGGGCAGTATGACCTCTCCCACACCACACTCTCTCACCGCACTGCACATCGGTCTGTTTCTGCACTGCTCTCTCTGTTTATTCATGTTATCAAAGCACATCAGACAGTGTTTGATGAGTCTACGGCTGGAGCTCCCTGTAAATTGACATGTGAAAGAGCTGATGGTGAGCAGGATCGATACAGTGCTTGGAGATTAAAGGCTTCTTTTGAACCTGAAGGGGAATCTGAGCATTAACTATGTGATGTGCTGGACATGACTGACTGTAAGTTCCATCCCATTCCTGTACAGGATCTTTAGTAGCCGTAGATAACTTTCTGGTTGTGTTCTAAGAACTTTGTCTAAGATCCTGCTCTGTCTTCTTAAAGATTGACCGTATGCAGTAACTATAGTTGACCAGAAGATGGTGCCAGAGTTTTGTTCATCGAATTGTTTTGGGCTGCCGGTAGGGTTTGTGAGTGGTGTAGATCCCATGAAGCCATTGACCTCAGCTATCAGAAGGCACTGTGCAGATGGGTGCTGGTTTCCATACTGGTGTGGGGTGTGTTCTCATGGCACGGACTGGGTCCACCTGAACATGTGGCACGGACTGGGTCCACCTGAACATGTGGCACGGACTGGGTCCACCTGAACATGTGGCACGGACTGGGTCCACCTGAACATGTGGCATGGACTGGGTCCACCTGAACATGTGGCATTGACTGGGTCCACCTGAACATGTCACTGACCTTTTCTCGCGCTCACCATCCCTCCAAACATCTTCTGTTCACTTGTGGAATCACCGTCACATCAAGCTGCTGCACTTCACCAGATTTGAGGTTCTCCTACAAAGTTTCTAGTCCCTGTCCCGTGACCTCTGGCCTGTTGGTATATTTATATCCTGGGAAATCAGTTCACTAGATTCTGCCAGTCTGTCTCTGTACCTGTAGACCAGCCTGCCGTATGTTCTGAGACGTTAGGAAACCTGTTTCCTGCCTTTACATCAATGACCAGTCTTGAAAAAGGTTCGGTGATGTCTGGATGTCCGTTTGTGCGTGGGGTGGGGTTGGGGGTGGGGTTAGGGGGGGGGGGGAGGGGGCACGTTGTAGTGTGCTGTTTGTGTCACTTGTGAATACTGTTAACCAAACACTAAATACAGATGTGTAGAAGTATCCCTACACCGTCAGTCGTGGTCAATTGTCACTCGCTAAGCTCTCATCTCTCTTCATGTACTACTGCAGTGGGGAGATGTTGTGCATCTGGTGCATTACTTTTCAAAGCAGCTAGACACTTTAACATCACTGGGAATAATTTCATTTACAGCCACTGTTGACAGTGTTGGTTTTTACCATGGCAGCTGTGAAGTTATGGAAAAAGAGCTCTGAACTAACTCTCGACACTCTAATTATAATATCAATAATTTTCTTCAGAAGCATTTTGCATGCATGCAACATAAGGATCTTTATTGTATATAGAATGAGGCTGAGAGAGACAGTTTCTCCCATTCTAAGTCCACACTACACTTTGAACTTTCTGTTTCTGCAAACGAGCGCCAGCTCCCATGTTGTGCGTGATGGCTTCTTCTCGCTGCGTGCTCAGTGCACAGCGCTGATATGCCTTTATCAAAGGGAAGAGGCTTGCGGGGTCTCCAGCCCTTTCAAAATCAGCTGTGCAGAGATGTTTTCCCTAGCAAGTTTCGACTTCAGACAGTTTATGCAAATTCTATTTATGCAGTTTGTGTTCGGGGAAGCTCATAGGCAGTGAGCTTGTTTAAGGAATTTCCTCTTTACACAGCGAACACCAAATAATGATGAGTGATGCGTTGGTGAGAACTGGTGAGAATGTTCTGCTGGACACCGTTGTAAACAGAACAGAAATAGAACTTTGCCTGGGGCTGCAAAGTGTTTAAAACGCCTGCTGAAATGTGGACTTCAGGGTCTGCGTGTGGGGCGTCGGCCTGAGTGGGTGCACAGGACACGTTCTAGCACAGCTGTGCTTCTGCAGGACTCTGAGAGAGTTAAGCCCGCTATTAGGAGTCTACGGGAACTGACGGGACTCGCTGGAGCTCAGAGGACATCGGAGACGCTGCCCTGACTCTGCACTGCTTACCAGCTAAAGACCAGATCAGGACACACACACATACAAGAGATGGTAGCAGTATTTATATAATATCACAAAGAACACATCTCTGTTGGGTGTGGGTGTGTTTGGGGGATGAGGATTTGACGGAATATGCTATGTTAACTGTGTTAAAGGTAGTGTTGCATTACCTGAAGTATTGTTGAAGCTAGAAGTATCAGTTGTGCACGCACACAGTGAGACCCACACAAAGCAGATTCGTGGAGGTGTGGGCGTGGGTCTGGTGCCTGTGGGTTTGGTATGTGTGGACTTGTGTGTTTGGGAGAATATGGTCTGGTGTGACTGTGGGCGATGCGAAGTTACTGTACTGTTGAAGCTGTAGGAAACAGCGCATACACACATACAGAAATATATATATATATATATATATATATATATATATATATATATAAGAAAGAGAAAGAAATTATTTGTCCCTCCCCTCTGAGCCTATCCATGCAAACTCTGAGCAGCTCTGCTCCTCTCTCTCTCTCTCTCTCTCTCCCTCTGCCCATCTCCCTCTCCCTCTCTCTCTCCCTCTCTCCCTCTCTTGATTCGTCCTCTCGCTGAGCGCTGAGTGGAGAACAGGGCTCGCAGCACACCACGTGTGTGTGCCTGCGTGTGTGTGTGGGTGCGCGTATACGCCTGTGCATGCACGTGTGTCCCTGGCAACCTGCGTGCATCGCGGCAGGAGTCCGGCCGCTCATACCCCTGCCGAGCAGCTGGGGATAAGGACCGTGGGGCGAGCGTAAAGGCTGAGTTGGTGTGAGCACGCAGGGGCCCGGTTGGCATGGCGCTGCTGCTAGACCACCCGCCCCCGGGCGCCTACTACTGCCTGATGAGGACCAGGGTGAAGAGGAGACGCAAGAAACGCTCCGAGCGCAAAGGTCAGCAGCCGATGCCCACGTAGGGACGCGAGAGTCGTGGGAGTGTGTGAGTGTGTGTGGTGTGTTGTGGAGGTGTGTATGTGTGCAGTGTGTGGTGTGTTGTGGAGGTGTGTATATGTGTTGCATGTTGATGGGACCTGCTCAGTAGATTTGTCTTTAGTGGATGCTGCTTTAAGAGACTTGAAGTAGTTATACAGCAGATATTGTTCTGTGCCCAGGATGCTGAGAAATGCAGGTTTTGGGTTGGTGTGTTTGGATTCTGGGGGGTCTGGTTGCCGTGGTGCTGGAAGTAGCAACGCTGTTGGCTGATGTCCTGGGACTATCTTAGCGAGCCATGGGGTGTGCAGGGTGGAGCGGTTGATGAAGGACCAACGAGGTCCAGCTCTGGGGGTTCTGCCCTCAAACCCACCAGGCTAGGCGCGACCACAGTGACTTTTACAGTGTGTGGTTTTTACACCAAACTAATGAGCCACCCCATCACGGGAGGGAACGGTTTCTCTGAGCAGACCTGCTGTAACGCGCGACCGCTGTACTTGTTGAGTCAGAACATATAGCAGACCTGCTGTAACGCGCGACCGCTGTACTTGTTGAGTCAGAACATATAGCAGACCTGCTGTAACGCGCGACCGCTGTACTTGTTGAGTCAGAACATATAGCAGACCTGCTCATAGGATGTAGACCACACTGTTCTACACCGAAGCATCTTTACCGCTCCAGCACAGTTTGTAAATACTGCCGTTTCCTTTTCTTAATGAAGCACTTGGACTGACTGGACCTGTCAGATGTTCAGAAGGGCTATACGGTAAACACCTGCTGTGGAATGATTCAGCGGGCTGGTCACTGATTATTAAAGCACATTTATATGTGTGTTTGTGTGTGTGTTGCTTTCTTTTCCTCAAGGGACATTTTAGTATTTTTCCCTCTTTTATTTTATAAGGTATTGTGTGTGTGTGTACATCTCCTCTCTCTGTGTCCTGCTGTGTTGCGCTGAAATGCAGCACGTCCCCTGCATACTGCACAGACTTTGATTTCCAGCTGATGTACAGCAGAGTGCAGTGATTTTGCGAACTGTTTTTCACAGTTTGTATGTCCTCCCTTAGCAACAACAGTACTCACTCAGGATCCGCTGGAATATTGCAAATGTGAGTGTATTTTTCTACATGAGGTTTGGAGCAATTCTTGCTATGGTGACAGTTTTGGTACTCGATCTTGATGTATGTACTTTGAAAAATGCCACAAACCCTCTGCATGATACACACACACACACACACACACACCTTTCCGAGTCTGACTTATTATCTTCAGACCATCATGACATTATACATATCACAAAAACTGCATGGAAAGTTGTATAAGGAGGTTAAGAATGAAAAGCAGGGGTTGAAGGTGGGAGGTGTTCACCCTCCACCACTCTCCACCCTCCAGTGCCCTCCATCTGCATGGCCTTAGCCCACGGGAGACGGGCAATCTTTCCCCACACCTCCATGCAGCAGCCTGGGGGGGGGGGGGGGAGTCCCGTAGTCCCGTAGTCCCGCAGAGCTTTCAGCCCAGCCCCGCGGCCCTCACGCCACATTGCAACACAGAAGGGACGCTCGCCGAAGCGGATCGTCTCTTACAGCCACGCCACGCTGTCCTCAACACACACACACACACACACACCTTGACAACACCGGCCTCATGATACAGATGCAGCCTGTGTGATATTCTGTTACCGTGACTACACTGCTCCACTGTCCCTCTAAGTGTTAACACTGGAATGTTGGTCTAAAGGTGTAAAAAATCTTATTTTTCAGCATCTCCATCAGTAAAGCAGCAAACACAGTGAGAGACTGTCCATACACGCATATTTAGCTTTGATCACCAATGCAATACTTCATCACTTCATAAATGATTCACATACACTATGGAACCTGGTGGGGTGAATAAAGCACTCGAAATGCATCTTGGCTATAGAGATTTCTAGAGGAAATCTTCTTCGACTGAAGCAGTAGCATTTTGCTGCTGGTGTTTCAGACACATTCTGTGTGTCGGGAAGGACCGTTACGCCCTTATTGCTTTTCTGTTCACCATTACACTATTATTTTCACCATTACATTACTGCCTGCACTCATCAAATTATTCATCTTAAAGGGGAGAAAAGTGAATTGTTGTGCATTGTTTTCTAACCATCTTGCACAGACACACGTGGCCTTTAGGTGTCCCATAGGTAACATTTCAGGTAGAAACATTCAGGTGTGTTATTGTTAATACACCGTGTGTCAGGATGGAGTGTGCCACTAATTGGCCAGTACACTGCTAAGACCCCTGTATTACCTGGATCCTGCATGAAGCTGACCTACACATTACATAAGGGAAATGCCTTACAGCTAACCAGTGAGAGGCTAAGAACCAGATCCAGTTTTACACATTGCCAGCACCAGTTCCTTGCAAAGTAATCCATGTTCTCTGCTATGCAAATTTACTAGATAAAGCTCTGACAAAGCAGTTTATTTTCGCAATAAAGAACTTTATAAAATTGGATAGTCAGATTCTCATAACCTACGCTGGGATATACCATGGAACATGGTCTTCCCAAACATAATCTATATTTATCATTTGGGGTACGATGAGTCGTCACGCCTTGCACACATCAAAACCTTCGCTCACAACTGTTTTTGGCCTCTGTAGGAAAGCAGTGTGGAAATAGATAAATGCAGGCAGAAACCTCCTACTGTAAAATCCCACTGCAGGGACGTTTTTACTTTTGGGATATGACAGCAGCTGAAATGAAAGTGTGAGCAAGAAACCCCCACGACAACAGATGGGTGGAATATTCCATGCAGAGAAGCAGTGCATGGAGCTCATCTCATTGCCCCTGGACAGGGGTGAAGGAGCAGGAAGCCTGTTCATTGGCCTGCTGATGACATATGAAATGAATAGTAGGACCAGTTTCTGCAGAGCCAGCAGAGCCAGTGGAAATGAGCTGTTTCAGATGGCCTGGATATTAACCGTGTTCGCAGGACTCGCTGACAACACCATCTCTAGAAGCTGCAAATCACTTTCTGAAGTTGCGAAGTACAAAGCTCAACACTGTAAATACTCGTGGTTTTGTCCTTTTGAGTGACTGTGTGACTTTTGCTATAAAATAAATGAGCGTGAGTTTCCCTAATGAGGAACCTTGATGTCACGATCACTTGCTCTGCAACAACAGATTATTAAATCTCAGTGATTGTTTTCAGAATAGCTTCTGCTCTTTGCCATGCTCTGCACATCGTAGGCTGTAAGAAAGAGATGATCGGTAATGGCTCTCTTACTTAATGATTAGCAATTGTTTGATTGATTTAGATTATTGACAAACAGGCTGTTCTCATCTCCGACACCACTGTAAACGCATCTTGGCTAAGACAGTTTTGCTAATGTCATCAGAATCATATCCCATTCGGGAAAGAGAGATCTGCATATTCATTAGGGAAGCCGAAAGGCAGCTGTCGTTGCTGATTGAGACGACTCAGCCGTGGTGCTGTGGCTCTCTTGTGGGCGTGGCCTGAACAATGCTTCCGTGGTCTGTTGTAGTAGAGAATTAGCTGGCGCACACGAGCATGCCATTAAAGTGCCCTAATTAGCATTTATTAGCATGCTGCATTAAAGGAGGCTGAGCAGTACAGGGGCTGTTGTAGTGCAACACACTCAAGAGTGTGTGTGCGTGTGTGTGTGTGTATGTGAGAGAGAGATCTGTCCCTGAAGGAGAACGCATGGTGTTACAGTCTGCCTCATTAACTGCACTGTGGTTATAATGCCCTCCGATGTGTCCTGTGGGTAAGTGAGTCTTACCCAAAACAGGCTTTGCCCCCCCCCCCCAGGGTAGTGGCATCGCTGCAGTCCGCACATACACCTCCGCTACCCTCTCCAACAGACGGACAGCAGGACAGCTCCTACCTGTAGGGTGGTGACTCGGCTATATGTGGCTGATGTAACAGCATTAAACAGATGAGTTTCTTCACGTTTGCGTTTCTTCCTGTGTGTGTAGTTGGATTTGTTGTTAGACGTGTGTGTGTGTGTGTGTGGTGGCGGGCGTACAGGTGTCTTGGTTGAGTTGTGTCCTCCCTGGCTCTCCTGCTTATCTCTTCCTGACCTTTGCAATCCTGCACACACCTGCCTGTCCATCAACATTACCTTCAAACTTGCTAATAACCCAGCCACAGGGTGTGAAATTCAGGGCGCGCACACATACACACACACACACACACACCTCCCCCCTAGCGAAGGGATATTGGAGGAACTGACCTGGCCTTGAATGTGAAGTACAGTGATAGTCATCTGTTCTGAGCAGTAGGGGCACTGAGGTGAGGAAAATAGGACTGAAGGAGGGAGGGGGGACAGGACAGAGAGGGAGGGGCAGGGGGAGGGGACAGGACAGAGAGGGAGGGGCAGGGAGAGGGGACAGGACAGAGAGGGAGGGACAGGGGGAGGGGACAGGACAGAGAGGGAGGGGCAGGGGGAGGGGACAGGACAGAGAGGGAGGGGCAGGTGGAGGGGACAGGACAGAGAGGGAGGGGCAGGGGGAGGGGACAGGACAGAACTGAGACTGCTTCAGAGTGCTGAGTCTAGCGATCCCTGCATGCTGTGAAGTCATAAATGTAGGGCACATTTCAGATGTACGCAAACACGCACCAATGGGTGTCGCCCTTTCAGCAGACGCACTGGTCGTTCACTCTGGACTGTGGACTCTGCGGACGCCATTACAAAGCTTTGCAGTAATTTGTCAGGCAGCCAAAGCAAGCAGGTGCTCCCTGGCACTGCGAGAGCTCTCTTCACACCCTGCTGAGGACTTGCCACCTGTTATCTCTGCTGAACGAAGTGTCTGTAGAGTTTGTATTGTAAACCCCTGAACCATGTGTGTGTGAGAGAAAGAAAGAGAATCGAATAAGAGAAAAGAGAGATTAACACCTTATGATTCTCCTCTTATATGATTAATAAAGGAGGATGGGTCCTCTTCTGTTGGCTCGGTCCCTTCTCCACAAATCACAATAAGTTGCTCCCTACACACTTCCCCTTAGCCTTGCTCCCCACACACTCCCTCAGAGCCTTGCTTCCTACACACGTCCATTTAAATTTAGATTTGGACTCTTTAAATTGAAGTTTCCAGACAAAGATGACTCCTTTCCTCTGAGATACTGATACTGAATTCATGTGGACATTGCAGTGTGTGATGCCTACCCTGCTGAAGTCATATTTCTCCAAATCATAATTTACATCATAACGTTAGTTGATAGACAGCTTTGCCTTCTCTGTATTATTTAATTATAACATGTGTATGTTTTGCGTTTCCTATAAAAAAGGTTGAGTAATCAGTTTGGTAAATTTTTCCTTAAAGTGCCTCATGGGATTAAGTGCTGGGATTAAGGACTGTGACTTTTAATCTTATGCGGGACCAGTGCACCGTGGACACCTTTGCAGTAGGTAAAAACTGAAACTCAGACACTGGACAAACTGAGATTAGGCACTTTCATTTACATTTACACGTTTGGCAGACGCTCAGATCCACAGCAGCGTCCAGCTGTAAGTGGATTAGGCAGGTCCTGCCCTGGGACTCTCATTGATACAGCATGGTGCACGTTCCCGCATGGGGCCTTGAATCCCAGAGATGTAGCATTGCTAACATTGTTTCTCTCATTCAGTAATTGACGTTGCTTCAAAATCTCCAAGTCTGCCTGTTTATGATAATGTCTCTGTCACAGCTCCTAACCTAATTTGAGTCCCCTAGTTCCACCTGCAGTGCGCGTCAGCACCAGACTGGCCCCCCGCAGAGCCGCCGAGCGCCGAGTGCTTCGCTCAGCTGGCCGAGGGTCACATGGCAGCCGCCGTGCGTTCTTTGTTTAATACGGTGAAAAGGGGCCATTTGCGTCTCGGGACGCGCGTAAATGTCGCTCTCATCAACCGCCGCGCTCTGCCTTTCAGCCCCGTAAATGTTCCCCTCCACCCGTGTCGTTCATTAGGCGGACGTGCCGCTGCATGCTGGGATTATCTGGCTCTGCCCTCTCTGAAAGTGCCTACAGCAGGAGGCCAAGCCGCTCCCCTCTGCCCCTCCCCTCCGCCCCTCCCCCGCTCACCCGCTCACCGAGCGCTTCCAAAAGCACAAACCACTTAGCCAAAAGCGTCCTGTCACTAGCTTTTGTGTGGAGGAAATACCTAAATGCGTTTGAAGTCTAAAAAACCTGCAATTTGCTGTGAGGTGAAAACGGTGTTGGCAGCCTAATTCAAATCTGTTAGCGGACATTAAAGTGCAGAAATTGAAAAATGGAGCCAGGGGGTTGTGTATCCACCACCGCCTCACCCCCCCCCCCCCACAGCGCACGGCTCGTGGGCAGACTGGCGTGGCAGACGGGCGGAGGGGGGGAGGGGGGGAAATGGCTGCTGCCGTCTCCCCCTAACGCCCGGACCATCGGTTCTAATCTGCCAGAGCCGGCCCTGTCTGGCGGGAGCCTCTCTATCACATGGAGCAGGTGTTCCCCCACACGTGTGGCCCATTACGGCTCATTATGTTGTGCTCAGAGGCAGGCGGGTTAGGGGCATTGTGGGCTGTTTGGGAGCTGAGCCCCACTGCTGTGTGGCCGAGCCACCTCCGCACACGGGCTGCAAACCTACAACTCTCTCTCACAGACGCAGCCAGTGCAGGAACATGCGTCGCCCTCGCCGTGCGAGTCATTAAACATACGAACAGGCGAATATGATTTGAGCTCCGAGTTGATCTGGTTCCTTTTTTTCTTCTTCTTTTTTTCTCCAAAAAAAAAAAAAAAGTTTGAAAAAGATTTTTGGGTTTTTTTTTTTATTTATTTATTTATTTTTAGCACTTTATCGTCTGGACTATGAAACCTGAAACTAGCTGTCTGCTCCCGCGACCTCTCGCAGATGAGAAGCACAGCTGACCCTGGGCTGGGAGAGGCTATCGCCCGTGGGCAAAATATCATTTCGTGGAGGTAAATGGAAAATGAAGGAGTGGGAGACGCTGCTCCATTTTGAAGAGGGACTCCTCATTTCTTCTCAAATCAGTTCGGACCGCTGCACCTATCCATCTGCGTTAGGGCTCCGGCGGGGAGGGGCTGTGCTGCGACAGTCTGTATCAGGCTGTTATACTCCAGTAGCTTCCATAGCCCCCCCCCCCCCCCACCCCCATAGCACAGGCCATCCGTCTCTGTCTGCTATCCCACTCCCGCATGTGCCCACACCCCCCACCTGCCCCATGATTACTTTCCCCTCCCCTGCGACCTCCACCTGCTGCTAATGAGGAGACACCCTCACCCCCGTCCAGCCGGGACCACGGGTATGAATTAGCCCTACACTACGTCCCCCCTGGTTACAGTTGCTACGCCTGTATGCCTGTTGCTAAGCTCTCTGTGGCATTTTCAGTTATATCAACGAGAGTTATTCTGGAAACATACATTGCTTTAATTTAATCTAACAGTTATGAGTCTCTTTCTTCCATTATCTATGTTTTAGACACACATTTCTAGCGCAACTAAATTATCCCACATCTCTGTTCAAAGCAAGACGGTGAGTTATTTCGCAATGTTTAAATCTATGTCTGACATTCCTGCGTTTTTAACTTTGCAAATAAATGTCCCCTCTACACTTGAATGTTCTACACACAGTTTCAGGAAGTTCCCTTGGTGTGAAAGCAAGACGGGAGCCCTGTGCCTAGCTACGGTTGCTAACGCGCAATTGGACAGTGGACGCTCTGGGGAGGAGCTTAGCGGAGGGGCGGCTGCCGTCTTTCTCAGCCTCTTGCGTGCAACGAAAAAATAAAATGTCATCTTCGTTGCTTTGCTTCATCCTGCCTTATGAAATAGGTTGACTCTGCAGTACTGCAGCCTGCATCACTGGTGTCCCCATCACCCTCCTGGTTTAATTCTGTATGCCTGGTTCTATTTTTCTCAGCCCACATCTATTTTTAAACAGCATGGTTACACTGTCCACTTTAAACAGCCCTGCCTTATAGTATAGTATATAGCAATGTGGCTGTGACCCTTTGATATTTTTTGTGCCAGGAACCCAGTCTAATCGCTAATAGGAGCTTCAGTATTGATCTAAGGAGTGATGGATGATACATTGTCTGCTTTAACGCTGTGTATGATGCAGTGTCTTCTCTCATTTGGAAATGTTCAACCTCGGAGGGAGACATATTAATTTTCCGTTTTCTAATGAGTTAGTTGAATGTATTTACATGGCAGGCCTCAGGTTTATAGGCACAGAGCGTCCTAAAGCTCACTTGTCCTGGCACCAATGGGATAGCTTCATTTACATCTTCATTTACATCTGCCTTATGTAAATATCCCTGTGGAGGGCTGTAGCCAACACTAATGATTCCATCGTCTCGTAATGCTCGTGAGTTTCTCTCCGTGCGGCTCCCTGAGTCTTCCTGAAGAGGTCCTGATCAGACTGGGTAATGGGATAAGGGCCGAACCAACTTCCCTCTGCACTTGATGCACCCTAATTGGGCTTTGAAGCAGGAGCCTAATTGTAAATGGGTTTCATATCGCCGCTGGTTTCCTCTGATGCCCGCTGAAGGCTGGCCACTTCTCCATGGGTGGAGAGCACCCGCCCACCGCCTCCATGCCACCCCCACCCCTCCCCCGACGCAGAGTGGACTGGCTGGATGAGCCCAGGTGATGGTTTTCCTGGTATATTGAGGAATATGAATATGGAAAGTTGATGCTTTAATGCTGGCTGACCTGTTTATTGGGTGTAGGGGATGTTCCTCTTGAATGAATCACAAACTGAACTGTGTTAGTTGATAACATCGCACCAGGATGTATTGCAGAATGAATAGTTGAATACTGCCATGTTGTACATCATGTTGACAAGTTGCAATCTGTGATGTCTGGATTCATGACTGTGAGGTTTGTGATCAGCCTTGAAGGCTCTACGGGCTGTATGGAGAGTCCTACAGCAGACCCTCAGCCTTGAAGGCTCTAAGGGGCTGTATGGAGAGTCCTACAGCAGACCCTCAGCCTTGAAGGCTCCTGAGAAAGACTTCAAACATCTTGCCTGCTGTCTGTTTCTGCCTTGGGAGCTTCTGCGTAGTTCCGATCAGCGAAAGATTTCAAACAAAAGGCTAGAACACTGTCCTGCTAAACGTGTCACACGCTGAGATCTGAGATAAAAAAAAATAACCCAAAAGCGGTGGACTTGCCTGTCTGTTGCATCACATTGACCACGACAAGCCCTTGTGTGTTCGAGAAGAGAAAAAAAGTTCTGAATGAATGTTTGTCAAAAAAGTATGACAGGCGAAGTCTGTGGGCAACGGAATGTGGCAAAAACGCAATGTCTCCCGCGGTAGCACTAGAGCAGGTCTGAGAACACTCCCCTGTCAAATACAGCCACACTGTTCAGCCATAACAGTGGAACAGAGTCTCCTAGTGAGCTTTGTTGTCGAGAAGCTGGTAAGTCAATGGAGCATAAATCCTTAGCTCAGCATGAGGGGAGAGGCAGAGAGCGGCGCAGCTATATTTCTCAGCCTAAATGGTATTTCCGGGGGTCAGACAAATGTAGGAATGTGAAGGACTGTGTGTGGGGTGGCGTCTCGGGGGAGGGGAGCGAGCTGTCTCTCGATGCTAACGTGTCCGTGTCCTGGCCCCCTGTCCTTGGCATGATGGACTCTGAGAGAGCAGTCGTTTGTTGCCATGAGCTCACTTTCATAGCTGTGCATGCGGGTGATTTATGACTGCACCTGTAGCAAAATTAAAGTGGGGAAAATAAGAGTGTGTGTGCGCATGTATGTGTGTGTGTGTGTGTGTGTGTGTGTGTGTCTCAGTCAGAGAGAGAAAGACAACTATTGCTAGTGGGTATATTTTTAATATATTTTCACATGTGGGCGTGTGTGACTGCAATGTTTCCAATTTCTCATCGCGTGTGTTTATTTAGACGTGCATGTGTGCACACACATCCAAACAGATACTTCGCTCCGTTCCTCTTTCCTGAGCGCCTTTTCTCCTCTGCTATAAACGGCAATCTCACGTAAACTGCCCAGGGAAAGTGTCACGTCGGCGGCGCTGACTTTCCGCTGCCCCGTGTCCCTGCGGACCGACGAGCAGCAGGCGTCAGATCCCTCCTCTCCACCCACCACCACAGCAACATCAGCTCGCCTCAGCCATCTCAGCCCCACCTCTGATTGCAGGACGGCCGCAGTGTGGGCTGGGCGCTTCTCCCCTGGAATCCGCTGGGCGCTGTGTTTTACATGTTATTACGGGTGATCGCAGCGTGGATCAGTGTCGCCGGGGCCAAAGCGACGCCTGACGTTGGGACCGAGGTGGTGCAGAATGCCCGTTGGTAATCAGCCTAAGCCTGTTGGAGGGAAAAGGCTCAAAGTTCCTCCCACGTCTCACCGCGGTGCTTTTCTCCTCCTCCTCGTACGTTTCACCGCCCCCTCCTGTTGTATGCTGCAGCTGGGGCTCGCTGATGCTGTCCGTGGTGCTGAAATGTGTCTAAATGTGTGCGGCCCCTGGAGGGCACCGGCCTTCCTGTAGTACCCTGGCAGATTCCTGCTGCCTTCCATCAAACTCTGAGGCGTGCTGAGCTTCCGGCCACACAAGCTCGGGTGCTGTGCTACAGCGTCTCGACATTTGGCCTGACAGGCAGTGGGCTGTAGACCGGGCTGAGCTCATATTGGTTTGGGTTATTTATTAGAGGCGTCTGGCCCCCGGACAGAGGCTCATTCTATCAAAGTCCCATGTAATGTGTCCACCTAGGGAGAGAGAGGTTATCCGTGTTGTTCGGAAACCAAGATATTGAGCCACCTTTATTCACAGATTCTGCTTTTTCCTATGCTTTTTTTTTTGGTGGAAAGTTTGTAAGGGTTGTTTTTCCACCTTTCTGGTAACTTTGTCTGCTAACTTTTTGCATATGCCTGTCATATTAAGGCTTAAATCTGAAGCCGTTCTGCAGTTTCTGGTAAAAGTGGAGCTCTGAGCCGCTTAAGACTTTGTTAATGCTCGGCGCCTTTCACGGCGGGTTGGGTGGTGGGTGGTGGGGGGTGGGGGGGGGGGGTGGGGGTGGGGGTGGTGTTCGGCTGCGTAGAGGGGCTGCAGATATCTGACTGGAGCTTCAGAGACTCACATACGGAGTCTGGGCACCTGCGCGTTGTCTGAAAATGTGCAAATAAACGTGATGGAGCATTAGCAACCCCCCCCCCATTCCCCCCAACCACAGCCCCCCCCATCCCCCGTCTCTGAGAGCCAACGGGGTGGCAGGTGCTGTTAAGCTAAAGAGCCGCTGCAGCAGTGTCACATGTCAGCACAGTGGCTGGGCTGTGTCACCCTTCCATCTGTACATCAGAGCAAAGAGCAGCGCCACTTTGGCAATTACGAGCTCAGCAGCCTCCTGTCAGCCTGGCCTGCTTCCTGCGCCGTGGCCAATCAGATCTCAGGGCTCTCAGCACCCTCACTTTGGCTCCTAAAGTGCCGAGTTTGGATTGTGGGCGTGTGAGTATGCACGTGTGTGTGCATGTGTGTGTATGTCTGTGTGTATGCATGTACACGGATGTCATGTGTTCTTGCACATGTGTCTGTTTTGGTTGTTTTTGCTGTGGTTTTATGTACAGCGCAGAACGTGAGCATCTGTGTGTGTGTGTGTGTGTGTGTGTGTCTGCGCGTGCTTCAGCTTTGACAGGTACACAGGCACTACAGTTCAACAGCATCCGACCCTTTTGAGTGTCAGCCTGAGGAGTGCTGATCATGTCTCTGTCTTCCTGCATTAAGCGCGGCCGGTACCTCCTTAAAGAGCCCTTAACAGAGCCTCCTGCTGGATGCCACGCCAGTCCGCACACTCACACCAGCGTGTCCATCTCAGATAAGAGAACTGGAGTGTAGAAGGTTGAAGCATTGCCTAGCTCTTCAAGCTCTTCATGAAGGTTTTGTGCAGCACATATTGCCTGTGTGTGTGTGTGTGTGTGTGTGTACACATGCACTTCCCCTGAGGCTGATGTCACCTGTTGTTATTATTCAAACATGATGCTTTTTTAATAAACCCCCCAGTGAGGAGCTGGTCCCATTGACAGTGGTTTGCAGGTGGAGACACAGTATCTGTGTGTTTGATCAGCCTCAGAGCAAAAAGCTCCCACTGGAAATGTCAGTGTCGTAAAAATGTCAGCAACAGAGAAACAGTCTGGACTTCCACTTTGTTCTTTGTGCCAAAAGTTAAGAGCCTCACAGGTCTTTTTGCTAAGTTCTTTTATTTTTACTGGATAATACATAATGCTTTTAGATTTGTTCCTTAATAGCACTTAAATACTACAGCCATGCGTTTAAATCTGGACAGTAACAGTCTCTCTTGATTAAAGTTAATGAATGTTGTATATGAGCTACTCTTCTCAAGCTTTTCAGTGTGTAACACACGTGTTGGTGTGTTTTTAGACAAGCGGATATGCGTTGTTGGGACAGTAGTGTGTGTATCCTACGCCCTCTCACGCGTCCCTCTAGCTGCTCTCTTATCTCTCCTGCAGAACCGAGACCGATGAAAGACGAATCAAACACTGCATGTTTCCCCAGTGAACATCTCCCACCGTTCTGCTCCCTCCATCTCTCCCTGTCTCTCTCTCCCCATCCCTATCTCCCTGTCTCTCTCTCCCCATCCCTATCTCCCTGTCTCTCTCTCCCCGTCCCTATCTTCCTGTCTCTCTCCCTGTCTCTCTCTCCCTCACACCACCCCGTCCCCCTCTCAACCCACATAAGCACATTTATTATCCTCAGCTTTTGTCTTTGTCTTTCTTCCATCTCGCTTTTATTTCTGTTTCATCCAGATTATTCTGAAATCCACTTTGTATGATCCAGTAATCCTCCTGTAAACAGTCAAACTGGAATGAGATGTTATCTGCTGTCCACTGGCCTCTGAGAACGCTGGTGGCAAGCCTGAGCATGTGTGTGTAGGATGGCCATAGCCATAGCTGGAGTGTGTGTGTGTGTGTGTGTGTGTGTGTGTGTGTGTGTAACCCCAGCTGTGCTAACACTAAAAGGCCATGTTTACTCACCCAGATCAGCCAGTGCTGCTGAGATGGCCAGGCCAGGTCATGGTTGTCAGCAGTCCTCCTGCCCTCCAGAGGGCGCTACGCCGCCAGTCCAGTGAGGGAGCTCTCCACACCCTCATCTGCTACGACCACACTGGCAGAGTCCTTCTGTCCCAGGGGTCATGGCCAGCGAGCACGGTTGAGAAGTGACCGGTCTCTTCCGTGTCTCTCCCGCGTCTCCCGCGTCTCCCGTGTCTCTCTCCCGCGATTAGAGTGGATCTCGCTGCTGCTTATGGATTCATGGGCTGAACGCAAATGGCAGAGGAGACCAAATCAAAGGCGACAGGCACAGAAGCAGCGGCATCTCCACTCCTGCATCTCCACTCCTGCATCTCCCTTCATTACAGCACAGTGAAGCAGAGCAGAGGAGTGATATGGAGAGATGTGGAGAGATGGGGAGAGGTGGGGAGATGTGGGGAGAGGTGGGGAGATGTGGGGAGAGGTGGGGAGAGGTGGGGAGATGTGGGGAGAGGTGGGGAGAGATGGGGAGAGGTGGGGAGGGTTCAGAAGCACCGTAACACCCGCCTTTGTGTTTGCCTTCATGCCATCATGAACAACCATCCCAAACCTAAAACACCCCTGCCTGCTCTACCCTTCAATTTTGCTGTGGAATATTAATCTTTAATAGGGTAATAATTGTGGTGCCATATTTGCTGTCAACCACCATTAGGCCAGATTAATTAGGCCATTTAGTTTAGCTTAAGAAAGTGTCAGCTGTGAAGAATGGTGTGTGTGTGGTGGGGGAGGCTGTGGTGGGCCCCCGCAGACCCCCACAGACCCCTGCAGACCCCCTGCAGACCCCTGCAGACCCCCACAGACCCCCCGCAGACCCCCACAGACCCCTGCAGACCCCTGCAGACCCCCACAGACCCCCACAGACCCCTGCAGACCCCCACAGACCCCCCCGCAGACCCCCACAGACCCCACAGACCCCTGCAGACCCCCAGACCCCCCGCAGGACCCCTGCAGACCCCCACAGACCCCCACAGACCCCCACAGACCCCCACAGACCCCCACATACCACCACATACCACCACATACCCCCACAGACCCCCACAGACCCCCGCAGACCCCTCAGACCCCACAGACCCCACAGACCCCCACAGACCCCCACAGACCCCCCCACACCCCCACATACCCCCACATACCCCCACATAGCCCCACACACCACCACACACCCCTACATACCCCCAGACCCCCACAGACCCCCACAGACCCCCACAGACCCCCCACAGACCCCCGCAGACCCCCACAGACCCCAGACCCCCACAGACCCCTGCAGACCCCTGCAGACCCCTGACCCCCCGCAGACCCCCACAGACCCCTGCAGACCCCCTCAGACCTGCTGCCTGTCGGTCTTGGGCCCTCGGCTCTTCACGCAGGGTTGCTCACGTCGCAGGACCACACGCTGCAGCTGCTGAAAAGGCTTCCACAGTGTT
>JAGXOD010000003.1:1717500-1727500 GCA_020368025.1 Brachyhypopomus occidentalis
AAAGCACGTGTGCTTGTGCACAGGACCACGCAGGCACACGCGGGTTTTGTCGTAGTGCTGCTTTGTGTGCTCTGTTTTTATCTCTCTTTTTTCTCTTTCCTTCTTTTTGAACAATTCATGCAGTCCTGCTGCAGCCTGTCAGCAACCCCCCCCCCCCCCCCCCCCAACCCCTGCCCCTGACCCACCCCACCTCCCTCTCCCCCTACCCAGACCCACCCCACCCCCCTCCCCCTACCCCTGTTCCACCCCACCCCCCCTTCCCCGTCATTCCCGGTCGTTCCCGGTCGTCTCCTCTTCTTCACCAGATCTTCTCTCTCCCCTAAGCACCTAAAGGAGTAACCTAGCGACCTTTTGTTGCAGGATGTTATAAATGAAAATTTAGCCAAAGTTCCATCAGCTTTGTCAATTGGACATGATGATGTGTTCCACGTTCTGGTCCGACACCACACGTTAACCTGTGTGGGGCTCCACGCTCACATGCTACATCATGCCATAGACCGCACTGGTCTGAGTCCGCATCACTGTCACAGAAGGGTTGTTCTGCTGAGAGACATGCCTCAGTTTCAGGGTTAGATTATTACTAAGCTGTTCTGTTTCTTAGAGTGGTGTAAACTAAGTAAGCATGTATAGTTGTAGTTCAAATTTAGTAGTGACTGTAAATTACCTTCTTAACTTAAACTGTCTGGGACACTGATTAATTCTTGTAGGTTCTGTCTCTGTGATTATTTAGTGACAAAGTAATTACCTGTATCCCTAAACCTGCATTTAAAAAAAGACACATCACATGTTCAATTACAAAGAGAGATAAAGGAATCTATAAATTTTACATTTACAAGATCCTGCAACGAGGGCGTTGTAAGTTACTCTTTCTGGGCATCGCAGGTTCCTGCAGCACCGACGTCAAGGAAAATCGTAACCTGGACAACGTCTCCTCCAAAGAGGGGGCAGGCGTGCCAGAGCAGCTCCCCAATGGCAGTGGCGGGGCGGGGCGCAAGCGCCCCCTGGAGGAGGGCAATAACGGTCACGCGCACCCCAAGTTCAGGCCCAAGAAACGCAAGAAAACTCCCGGGCCGGTTCTGCCCAAGAACGCCCTGATGCAGCTGAACGAGATCAAACCGGGCCTGCAGTACAAGCTGCTCTCGCAGACGGGGCCCGTCCACGCGCCCGTCTTCGTCATGACCGTGGAGGTGAACGGGCAGCTGTTCGAGGGCTCGGGCCCCACCAAGAAGAAGGCCAAGCTGAACGCGGCCGAGAAGGCCCTGCGCTCCTTCGTGCAGTTCCCCAACGCCTCGGAGGCGCACCTGGCCATGGGCCGCACGCTCACCGTCAACACGGACTTCACCTCGGACCAGGCCGACTTCCCCGACATGCTGTTTAACGGCTTCGAGACGCCGGCGCCCCCCGAGGACCCCTTCTACGTGGGCTCCAACGGGAACGGCTCGCTGAACCCTCTGGGCGAGTATCCGGTCCCGGCGCCGGCCACGCCCACGGCGGGCGGCAACAGCCTGACGCAGACGCCTCTGTCCCCGCCCTCCGCCTTCGGCTCGGCGTCGGGCGGCAAGAACCCGGTGATGATCCTGAACGAGCTGCGGCCCGGCCTGAAGTACGAGTTCGTGTCGGAGAGCGGCGAGAGTCACGCCAAGAACTTCGTCATGTCCGTGACGGTGGACTCGCAGACCTTCGAGGGCTCGGGCAGGAATAAGAAGCTGGCCAAGGCCCGCGCTGCTCAGGCTGCCCTCTCCACACTCTTCAACATGCAGCTGGACCAGACGCCATCACGCCAGCCAATCCCCAGAGAGGGACTACAACTGCACCTGCCCCAGGTACCAGCCTCCTACCCACAATGCCCCAGTCCTGCGGCACCCTTCAGCCAAGTTTATTCATTATGCTATTAAAATGAGGCTACTTCATTTAAATACTAGATTTTTTTTTAATGCAAACATTACTTATTCATAGTGATGTATCATCTATGCTCGTGATTTAAAGAGGGTGTATGCTTGAAAACATTCATTTCAAATTCTTTTTTAATTGTACGGTAAATTAACAAAACTTCTTAACCGACTCTTTACTTTCTTGTTGAACTAAAAGTATCCTGAATAATTATATCCTCTTCTTCCTCTCTGATCAGATTATTACAAAAATGCAGCCATATGGGATTATTTGGGATTAGCTAACTAATCCAACAAAATGAGGATTAAATTTTTCACTCCTCTTTAGTCTTTGATTAATGGTGCCGAGTTTGAGAAGACTTGTCAAAGATAAGTTCTTTATCGGAGACTTTGTGATTGATTCTTAAGCATACTTTCATAACTTGTTGCCCGTCTTCGTTAGGACATAATTGAAAATGCAGACAGACGATAAAAAGCCATGTGGCTAAATGGGTCGAAGCCCGTGGTCTTCTTTGGATAGCGTGTCTGTTTACACCTCCCCTAAGTCTGTTGTTAATCCCGCTTTCTGATAAGGCCACGGACAGAGCCGGGGCTGATCTTAATTACCATCTCCGTCTGAAGCGTGTACGAGCGTGTACGAGCGTGTACGAGCGTGTACGTGCGTGTACGTGCGTGTACCTGCGTGTTGCGTGCTGCCCGTGTGCTGATGCTCCATCACCCGCCTGGCTGACAGGCTCCGAGGGACGAACCACGCTGTTAACTGAACCCCTAGCCACGCCCCTTACCTGCCCAGCCACGACCCCCCACCGCAACCAGTGAGACGCTGGTCCATTGCAGTGAAAACGGGCGGTTCGTTTTTCACCCTTTTAAACGTGTCCCTCGAGTCTCACTCTGGGATCTTGGTGGACCTTGTAGACCTATGTCCCCTCTCTTATGTGCCTGCCTCCGGATGGCTGAATTCAACCTCTCTGCGCTTAATTAACTCTCTGCGGTCAAATGGCTGGCCAGAGAATTGGGGGTCACTTCCTATTTACTTCATGTGCTGTTTGGGAACGTGTCCCCTGCTACTTGGTGGGGAAATGAATGGAAACCTTTTAATGGTGGGAACCGTGAGCCTGATGGTTGTGGTAAAGGCAGCCTCAGTGTCGAAGGACTTGTTTTTCTTCCACGGCACCAAATGCAGACCTTGCGTTTCAAAGTCACGTTAACCGTTAGCCGCTGAGTGGTTCTGAAGTACTGGGGGGAGGAAATGTTGCACTAATGTCTCTAATTTGTGTCCATTCAACCAGTGACTTTTCTGTGGCATAATCATTTTCCACCATATTAGCAGAGGAGAATTGGATATGAGAAAAAAGACACTGTCAAACAGGGGGAAAACTTGCCTCAAAGCAAGTGACATGAGATTTAAGAGGATATTCGTCAGTCCGGTCGGGTGAAACTAAGAGCTCCATTTACCAAAAAGCTAAGAGTTTTTTCTCTCACAGTTAACCCTGTCTATAACCTACAGTAGTTATCATGGGTGTGAAGTTTGGTGTCTGACTGGCTGTGTGTCCGTCCAGGTTCTAGCCGATGCCGTCTCGCGTCTCGTGGTGGACAAGTTCAGCGAGCTAACCGACAACTTCACATCCCCACACGCACGTCGGAAAGTGCTGGCTGGGGTCGTCATGACAACAGGTAGGCTTAGCCTTTGTGAAAGAACCTGCTACGCTCTTAAGAGCAAGAGCACTGATCTCAGACCAGTTTCTGCCCTCATATCCTAACAAACATCTGCACGGACCAGACCGGACCTGGTCCGGCACCTCTCGGTCGACATCTCGGGCTCACTCCGGCGTTTCCTCCGCAGGTACTGACGTGAAGGAGGCCCAGGTGATCTGCGTCTCCACGGGAACCAAGTGCATCAACGGCGAGTACATGAGCGACCGCGGCCTGGCGCTGAACGACTGCCACGCGGAGATCATCGCACGCCGCTCGCTCCTGCGCTACCTCTACATGCAGCTGGAGCACTTCCTGAGGTGAGGGGTCACCCGGAGGGGCATCTTCCGTTAGCCCGTTTCTGGGTAGAGTTTTTGAACGTACAGCAAAAAAAAAAAAAAAAAACGTTTTTGGGTTTGTTTCGTCTGCTTCGCAGCAAC
Source organism: Brachyhypopomus occidentalis (assembly GCA_020368025.1). NCBI lineage: Eukaryota > Metazoa > Chordata > Actinopteri > Gymnotiformes > Hypopomidae > Brachyhypopomus > Brachyhypopomus occidentalis. The sequence continues at coordinate 1,721,522 of JAGXOD010000003.1, forward strand.
AACAAGGAGGACCACGAGAAGTCCATTTTCATGCAGTGCGAGAAGCATGGCTACCGGCTGAAGGACAACGTCCAGTTCCACCTGTACATCAGCACGTCGCCTTGCGGAGACGCACGCATCTTCTCCCCGCACGAGGCAGGCGTGGAGGGTAAGGCGACCTGCTTGCTGACGTGCTTTCATAACTTCAATCCTCAAGTTAAATCCTTCGCTTTGTGATTCCGCATTGCACCTGTGTGGTTCTGAAGCATCGTTCACCCTACACTATATGGAATGTTTTCAAATAAACTGCCTCTAATCTAACATGGGTGTTCACTCATTGTTAAAATGACTAAAGTGTCACTCTGTATTAGACAGGTTAAACCCAATATGCCTCTGTTTGATCTCTTTCATCTTCCTTTAGCCTGGATGACAGCTTTGTAAAATGATTTATTCAACTCCCTTTTTGGAAATTAATTATCAGAGCCTAATAATTGAATTAATTTATGCTTATGATGTTTTCCCCTTGTGATCAGTGTCATTTAATTAGAGTTTCATTTAACTGTCCTCGTTTTGAAAACAAATTTCAGCAGTCTGCTTAATTAGCAGGCTTTGTCTCTGTGTCACCGCTCCGTGTCTGATTAATTGTGCTCTGCAAGTGTCACGCCTGAATCGCTGCGTGCACGACTACTCGGCGTTGCTCTGATGTGCATCATCAGGAACGCTGCAGACAAGCAGCACGCGCTATACGTGTCCTGCGTGCCTTCCAGGAAATGACAATTTGACAGAATTGTGAGCAGATTTTTCTTCCCTCGACGGGGCAGACCAGGGAGACCGACACCCCAACAGGAAGGCCCGGGGTCAGCTGAGGACGAAGATCGAGTCGGGCGAGGGCACCATCCCCGTGCGATCCAGCAACACCATCCAGACGTGGGATGGAGTCCTGCAGGGGGAGAGGCTGCTCACCATGTCCTGTAGCGACAAGATCGCCAGGTAAGTCACACGGGGTCGGGAAGAGGGAGGAGCGCACTTGACTTTGCCATACTTTAAAAAAAAAAACACGAATCACGAACAAACAAGTTCGTTTTGTTTCCAGCAAACAAGTTTCAGGGGCCGCGAGGGCTGCATGTCTAAGGAGACAAAGCTCACTCCACAGAGCTACAGCTGAACGCTGCAGCGCGGAGACGGGCCGGCCCTCCCCCTTGGCAGGGGGTTGTGGGGGGCAGAGCTCGCCGCCTGTCCGCCCCTGCCGCTCACACCTGAGAGCGGGGAGATAAGGACACGTCGGAGGCGGCGTGTGCGGCGCGCAGGTGCTGTCATGGCTGACAAGAGGTCCCCTCGCTCCCAGTTATCTGTTTACCTTCACGCGCGCACACCGCCTGTCACTGGCCCCTTAGCCACATCTCTCTAGCACTATCTTCCATTTAGCCCATTATGCCCCTGTCATAAAGAGCAGAACAGGCGCGGGTAATGACTGCGGTTTCCTGTCCGCCACGGAGCCACGGCGCTCTTATGTAAGCGCCGCCTGAGGGAGGACATCCATTAGAACTTGAAGGATGGGTAGTGGCTTTTCATCACTTCCACCGCACCATTTCTCAAGGTGCTCTTGCGGCCCCTGTTGGTGTGGGTCATTCGTCAACTCGGCCGGCCGGCCGCCGTGAAAACCGGTTTCCCGTGTGTGGTGTCCACCGCTGCAACACAGGGAAACGGGAGAAGCGAACATGTGTGTTATGTGTCTGTGTCTCCTCGGGTCTGGCCTGCTGCATCCCTGCAGTGCAGTTTGATTACGCCTGGAAGATAAACTCTCTTGCGCTGATCCTTGGGGGAATGTGTGCACTTCCTGAAACACACTGATTTTTTTGTTTTGCTTGGTCCCCCCCCCCAAGTACACTCCGTTTTTAAAGTACTCTCTAATGTTCATGGCTCCAACATCAGATGTTTATGGCTGCCCTGTGCTGAGAGGTGTAAATCGGACTCAGATGTTTCCTGTCTGTCCTGTACAGCTCCAGCCAGGAGAGTTTCTGCTTGGTGCTCCCAGTGTGACGATCAGGTCTGTGGAGCTGTGGGTTCTCCACACTGGCTATTCCCAGGCTCCGAATTAGACGTGTTCGATCCCGACAGGACCTGAAGCACAGGGTGGTTCGCCATAGATCAGGGAAATTCCCTTGTGTACCATGTACTTGTTATTTTCAGACTGTGTCTGAATAACGTCTTCCACCCCTCATCTCACTGAATTATTAACCCTTCTGCTTTTTAATCACTAGCAATGCTTGCTCTCAAGCTCATTTGTAATTCTCTGGGCTTTTGTGCTTTCTTTTGATTTAACGGTCGGCCTCTGAGATGAGGAACAGTGCAGCGTTGTTGTACAGGCCCTTCCGTCTCTCGACTAATGAAGTCGCCGCGTTAACAATAGCCAAAGTTAAACCTCGGAGACGGCCCAGCGTTCGAGGCGGCTGATTGGCTGCACTGAACAGAAGAGCTCCAATCAGCTTGAGGGTTGCATGGCTGGCATGTATAGCAGGTGTTGTTTGGGGGAGTGGAGCTGGTCCTGATTAGCCCCTTTGATTGTGGGCTGGAGGAGGATGCCCCCCGCTGGGCCAGGCTGGGTATGATTGAGGGGCAATGGAAGGCCAGTGCTAATGAATCAGATCCTCTCACAACCCGTGTGAGTGACGAGCATCAAGCTCCAGGCCGCAGAGCGCTTTCTGCTTTGCATAATTTTTTTCCGTTCCCTGCATCTCCAGGCCATGTTTTAATTTCACACCTTTCCCGTGTTCCCCTGAAGATTTTACAACTGCTGTTTCAGATGATGTGATGAGTGGTGATGTGTGGTGTTTCCCGTAATTGTGTTGTGTCCGCCGACCTAGTTATCTTCTTTACATAGCAACTCACAGGGAGCAGTTAATATAACCCGTGAAATGAAACACAAGGGTATTAGATCGAACAATATAGCAAATAGCTTCAGGCAAGGAAAAATCTTTTAATACAAGATGTTGGATTTTGTTTCTCACTGCGTGTGTGTGTGTGTGTGTGTGTGTGTGTGTGGTACAGGTGGAACGTAGTGGGCATCCAGGGCTCACTGATGAGCTACTTTTCTGAGCCGGTCTACTTCTCCAGCATCATTCTGGGCAGCCTGTATCATGCGGATCACCTCTCCCGGGCCATGTACCAGCGCATCGCCGACATACAGCACCTGCCCCAGCAGTTCACCCTCAACCGGCCCCTGCTTAGCGGTGAGGGAGACCCCTCCATGCCACTACTGCTGGCCTCTCCTCTCCGGCCACGCAGGCCAAACTCAAGGCCTCTTCACAGAATGGCCATCTCAGCTGTTGCTTTAGAGGAGTGACATTTTCCCAGCATCTCCCTAAAAGCTGCTTGAAACTTGTAACTCTTAAATGATGAGTAAATCCATCTGTTTTATTCGTTCTCTCATTTGGTTCTCTCTCTCTCTCTCTGTATGTGTGTGTGTGTGTTTAACACACTCTCACTTTTCTCTTTCTTTTGATTAACAGTTAAACTAAGCAATATTTTATAACTTTTAAGCTTTGTTTGGGGTCACTATTTAAAGATCGCATGGCATTTGAGGATGCCTACGTGGTTTCTCATGAAAAACCACCTTAATTACACTTTTTTAAGGTTGTCATTATTTAGATATGACATGCCTAAACACCTTTGTCAATACCCAAACAGCTTTCTCAGTTACTAAACGCCTTAGTCCACTTACACTGCATTGCGTCAGTTTCTCAGGACAGCAAGACTTGCAGTTTTCGTAGCTTCTGACTGAATTCTTTCACTGAAACATGTGATTGGAGATGCGAGTTCAACACTGTGCCTGCACAAGCCGGTACATTCTGAACATACGAGGACTTTCCAGGTAGTCCTGGTGTCAGTGGGCTTCATGGGTCACACGTTATCCTCTGTTGGGACTCCATGAGCGTTTTATTTCTCCTCCCCTTCTCTGTCACCTCTGCCTCTGGAGGTGGACACATAGTGGGGTTGACCTTTTCTGCTTTGCTGGTTTTGACTGCACATCATGCCCCGGTCATGATGGTCAGCTCAGTTCAGCGAAACAAGCGTAGCAGGAGGACGATGTAGCTGTTGACAGGCCACAGGGCACTTTGTCCCTCTTTTATGTACATATTTATTTATTTCCTCCTGTGAATCTTGACTTCAAAAGATCTGCTTCAACCTGACACACACCCTGCAGAAACACGTCTATTCTTCAGTTCTTTGAAATGTCTTTGACTGATGTATGAGTATCTTTTCATCTCTTTGATTACGAGATAATAAATAATTTTGCCGAAAACAGGTCGTCTGATCTGGGATGCACATGCGTGTGTTTGTGTGCGCACGTGTTCTGTGTGTGTGTGTGTGTGTGCGTGCGTGTGTGCGTGTGTGTGTGTAGGCATCAGCAACGCTGAGGCACGGCAGCCAGGGAAAGCTCCCAACTTCAGTGTGAACTGGGTAGTGGGAGACCAGGGCCTGGAAGTCATTAACGCCACCACAGGCAAGGATGACATGGGTCGCCCCTCCCGCCTGTGCAAACACGCCCTCTACAGCCGCTGGGTTCGACTGCACTCTAAGGTACACCGCTCATACTGCTCCAGGGTCAGGCCCAGCTCTCCTCCAAGCAGACCTTTCACACACAGCTTCATTGAAAGACTTCAGTTTTTAAAGGGTCATCTCGTAGCCACCTTTATTACAGGCATGGAATTGTGGGTAGTAGATGGAACCACACCAAATAGAAGCCTTAATTTATCACCATTCGTAGAGCTGTTAATAACAGGCTTCCTCACGCGTCTCCGATGTCCTTCCGCAGCTCTTCACAACCCTGCGGATCAAAGTACCCAAGCCCGGCTCATACCACGAAGCCAAGCAGGCAGCCGTGGAGTACCACTCCGCCAAACAGACGCTCATCAAGGCCTTCCAGAAAGCAGGCTTGGGGGCCTGGGTGAAAAAGCCAATAGAACAGGACCAGTTCTCTCTAAGCTCCTGAAGGGGGCGCAAGAGGCGCAGAGCGAAGCTCCGAAGGACATGACGACAACCAGCCGTTGAAACTTCACTTGACGCGTGTGTGTGTGTGTGTGTGTGTGTGTGCGCGTGCCTGTGCGTGTGTGCGTGCGCGTGCGTGCGTCTTCGACTGTGTTCGTTTCCAGACAGACAACAGCCCTTTAGTTCATATTGCTTTTATAACTCATGATCCCTCAAATGTGTGATGTCATAAATTTGCCTTTTTATTTTTGTAATGTATGTAGAACTTGTCTGTCTTTTTAAAACAAATGTTGGTCTTGGGAGTTCATGGCATTAGCCCAAAGTGCATAATTGAAAATGCTGTCATTTATAACTGGAAAATAATGTCCTTTTGAGGTTGTGTTTTGTGTTGTTTTGGTCATTATGTTCCCCTGAATCTTTATGAAACGTGAAATGGATTGAGAAGTAATGAGAGGTGGTTCAGGAAACACCTGGATATGCATTTATGAGGGTTTATACTCAGTGGCCTCCGACTAATCACATGTGTAGGCCACACAGGGTGGGTGGTGCTGGTCTGGGGCAGGTGTCCAGCTTCAACTGCCCCTCTGCATGACAGCCCCCCTCCCCTTAGACAACTTACCCCCTTGTTTTCTGTCTTCATTCTGTTGCCCTTCTCAGAATGAGAGTCAACAATTTATGCCTCCCCCCATATCTGAATGCACAGGTCCCTACTGTGTGTTTTACAGTCGTTTAGATTTAGTCAACACAGCTTTGACAGTCAGTTATATTTCATGTATATTTTTCCTTATCTGACCTCACATGGGAATTTATATTTAATCCCTTAAAGTCCCCCCCCCTCACATTCCCCTGGAAGGAGGTGTCTGTGTATGCCAGAGGTTCTAAATACACCGTGACCTTGGAGAGGTCAGAGCTTCATCAGTGCTGCAGCCCAGGTGCGTAGGGTTCATTCAGCAGTGAACACTCCGCCCTGGAGCTTCCCTACATCCTCTCCCGTGCATGTTTCTTTAGTGT
>JAGXOD010000003.1:1732500-1832500 GCA_020368025.1 Brachyhypopomus occidentalis
AGCTTCCTCTGTGTGATGCGCACAGGTACGTTTCCAGATTGTTGCAAAACTGTTGCAGTTTTAGCAAAGACTTCAAGTAATTAAAGTGGAAAATTCTGGGTGTTTCCTGAGAAAGTCTGAGAGAGGTCAGATTCCACAGCATTAGTATAAGCCGTGAATTGTCTCAACAGCAAATAATTGGAATATTTCGAACTCCCAGACGTGTTGGTTTGAATTTTATATCTTTTAAAGCTTTTCATAATGTTATGTTTATGAACTAGACAGCCATGGAAGTGAATTCAAAGTCAAGTCAAAGTGAACTTTATTGTCATTCAGACTTTATGAAAGGAGTGCATCGCTGAATGAGACATAGAACGAGACATAAAAACAGCACTTACCTTATATCACCACACTGTGATAACATAGTGAAAATAGTTTGTGAGATCAAAACATGACAAGGGCTTGCCTGTCTAAATCAGTTGTGTTTTAAAACCTGTCCATTAAAATATGGTCCATCATGGCAAATGCTGGGAAGGATTGCGAGTGGAAAACCCACAGAGGTCAGAATCCAGAGCTGTTTGACAGCTGCCATCTTGAAAAACTTAGAAACATGGATCAAACTGAGAGACAAATTATTACATTTAGAAAGGGCCTTACCATTAACTGATGCTAATCCCAGGAGTAAGCTAGATGGTATCGACTCAAGAATACATGAGGTCATTCTAACCGACAGCATCAAACTGTGGAGCTCATTACACTCAATAGGTTCTTAAAAAGGTTCTTAGAAAATGAAGCCTTCAGGCTGTTTTTCATAAGAAGCTTTAGTAACATAAATACCAACAAATGCGATGGCCGTATTGATTTGCACATTAATGCCGCAATGTTGCTGCAATATTGCTTTGGCCAGTTTCACATAATGTTGTGACCATTTCTCCATGGGATCTTTGAAAAGTATCATAAATGCATGTGTTGTGAAACTTCTGAATTTTGAATTAGGATTCTGAAATGTATCTGGAATTTGATTCAGTTAATTAATTCCCAGGAGAGGAGGCCCTCACTTTCATGTAGAACCAAATAAAATATTTCGGTTAAATATCTGTTTAAATGTGCTGCCGTTACTTCACTTTTCAATGCCGTCCATCATCATCTTCATTATTATTTGTGGAGTATTCTGCTCTGGACCTTTCTCATCATGCGCACAGCTATTGGACTTTCTCTCTGAGGAAAAGCAATATCTTATACTTTATTAATCCTCAGTGCCCAGTCCAGCCACGTGGTCCAGCACCCGAGTCATCATATTCTATCCAGGGACCTCGAATCACACTCCCATTTAAAGTTTTACTTCAACTCACCTGTCCAGCACGGCCACAAAATGAACTGGCAAGTGGGCACTGGTGGTCCTAAAAGAAATCATAAATCACCAAGGTCCATGTCCCGGGGACAATGGGACCCGCGCTCATTCAAGGTTCTGATTTCCATTTCAATTTTCTGCTCAGTGGAGTTGATGTATGTGGCGAGCGGTGTGGCAGACCCGCCATCACTGCCCTCCCTCTCGCCGCTATTTATTAGCGCAGAATCCCAGCGACCTTGGCACAGCGTTCCGCACTGAAGCCACGCCCACCACCGCTTGTGGTGAGCGGAGCGGCACGGAGTGGGAGGGGTTCTGAAAGCGCGCCGCGCCTATCCGAGATCACTGCTGCAGCTTACTGCATGTGGAGCATGTGCTTTAAACAGCCGACCAGTCTGTGTACCAGTCTGTTACCTAAACAATGCAATAGTGGTGACTTAGCAAATAAATAACACGTTTTCCTTCCTTTTTGTGATTTGATTTGAAACAGTCCCCCGGTCCTCTATGCTGGGACAGAGCGTATCAACGGGGATCATCACCAAAATATATGAGGAAGACCCTTCCTGCTCAGCACATTTTGAACTCAAGTGCGCTCAGATAAGGCAGCCACTAATTATAATGTATTTCTGAGGTGCGGTGCATTAATTGGCCTGGCTTCCAACACTTCTACCAGACTGATGTAGCCTATTGTAATTCCCCTGTGGGTAAGCCCCTGTGGCAAGGGAGGAGAGAAGGTGGAGGTGAGGGGGTAGAAAGAGAGACATTGTCACAGAAATGAATAACATTTATCTTGGAGCTCAGGCATTTCATGGTGCCAACTGGTTTTGACAGGGAACTCTTTGAAGATGACAGAATAATTAAAAACTGGGACCCTGTCTCTATTCATGCAAAGGTGTGTGGAGTGTTGGGGAAGAATCTGAGTGAATTTGCATTTTGACCTTGCTGTTTCAAAGGCACACCTGTCCTTCTTCCTGCAGGCCACAGCCAAAGTCTGAGGTACACGGACAGCCTTGCGCTGGTAAAGGCATTGTGGGAAATGAATGTAGAGAGGAGATTAATAACACATTACCAATTCCCCTCTTCAGTGCAAACAGTTTCCGCCAAGCGGGGGGATATTTGAATATCTAAATTGTCTGTGCGGGGGCTGGAGTGGAGGCTAATGGGCCTGTGTCCTTGTCAAAGATCTTTCTGAGCAAAAGAGAAACTCTGACTCTTAAATGACTGGCTGACACACAGCGCCTCGGGTTGTTTTCCCCGCAGTTGAGAAGTGGCATATTTTGTGCACTAAGATACATTAGCTTGCCATTTTTACATGCTAGCTGCCTTTGTAAACAGCAGTACTTTCAGATGCAGGTGTTGAGAGTTTCACAGTTGTCTTGGAGCTGAATACAACTGCAGAGAATTTTTCAGTTACAAAAGCTGTATTACAAAATCTGAAAAAACGTCGTTTATCCATACAGATGGTATAGACAGCACAGTATACTTTGAAAAATGTCACTGATATTTCAAACCATAATTAATAGGGACCCAGTTAGCTGTGAATCAGTAAGACACTCTTTTGGCCAATTGTGCTACATCCCGTTCCATCCCACTGTCCTTGAGAGCCGGTGTCTAGTGCAGAAGGGGAAAAAAGATCAATTCTGAACTACTTTTAAATGTGAACTTGTGATATTCAAAACTACTAGAGGAACACAAAATTGCTCGGTAAAACCAAAACCAATGTTATGTAATGCACTTTAAACACAACAGGATATGTCCTTGAGGACAGAATATGCTCATGTCACTGGGATACCGAGGTGTCCCTGGATTTAAATGTGTCTGAAAGCAGCGCGTGTGTGTGTGCAAATAAGAGCCTCTGGTGAATAAAAATTGCTTTTGCCTTGGTCCGGTTTTGATGTGAGCATGTTGTTGAGAAGCGTTTCTTTGCTGGATGCTTTTCTGTGCTGTATCCATGGACGTGGGCTATTTCAGAGTGTTTTGGCAAAGCATTCTGGGAGAGGAGCTCACTCCATCACACCCACTGATCAGGGTACTCTGAAAACGTGCATTACGGACTGGACATCTTTGATTCACAGACTTCCTCTGACAATTTAATATTCTGCTTGCCATCTCGTTCAAATTGAACTTGAAATGAATACTGCAAAAACATTCTGCAGTGCCATATTCTGATCGACATGATGCGTGTTTTCAGCATAGGATCCAAACTGTAAATATGCATCCCGTCTACACCTCCTCCCAGTGGAAATCTAGTAAAGACAATCACCACGTCTTACAGTACTTCCTGTTTGTTTTCCGTGCTTTTTTGTGTATACCTCTGTTTATTTACTTATTTTGACAGGACCAAAAACTGCTAAAACTTTTAATATATTCTAATATGTTTTCCTATTGCTAGGACAGGATATACATAAAATATATTAGACCATGTTTTTGCCATATATATATAGATTGTGAACTGTCAGAACACAGCTCAAGTGGGCAAGGACTGGAGTGTGAGACGGTAATGAGACTGTTCCCGCTGGCCGTGTTGCCACAGCGCCGGTGTCAGAGCCGTAACCAGGCGTGTAGCATTCATTCACTAAGGCGGCGGAGGACTGACCGCGCCGCTTCGCTCCATTACGCGCTGACCCCCAGCATACACACACACACACACACACACACACTTTTACTACATTTGACATGTCACAGCCTTCTCGCTCCGCAAAAGTTAGCTGCCTATTCACTGCCCCGAAGCCGGTTTTGTAACCTTGTTCGAAACAGTCTACAACATTTGAAACCGCTATCATGATTTATTAGGACCAATAGTCATTTTTAAAAAGATTCCGCAGCTACGGAAATGTAACGTTCCAAATGGAGTCGCTGTCACTCCAAAAGTTCCCCACAGCATTGCAATGATTGCGCGCGCCTTGGCGGGGAGGGAAGACGGCTACCGGGGGCTTTAAAAAGTTGACAGTTTAATGGGTATCTAGCCAGCATCCAAGGAGACCTCTTGCCTTATAAGGGTATGAAAAGAAAAGTGGGATGAATAGTTTCATTAGATCTATTACAGTTATGACTACTAAAATTTGAAAAAGAAAAAAGGTGACAGTGATCAGTAACTTCATTGCAGTAATTACCGATTTAATATAGCGATGCTGTTGCATTTTTACTTTGCGTTTTCAAGTAAGACTAGACTGTTGAGAACAGCTGAACTTTAAAAGAAACTTTACTTATACTTTAAGTGCATCTTGCAGTGTCCTCTAGTGGTGATAGATGGATTTTACATATCTAATATTAGCCTTGTATTGTTGGTTCATATTTTCATGTACCCCTGCAGTTGGTAGTTTGGTAATATGTCAAAAAAATGCATCTGTAGTCTGAACTTACAATAATATGAAAAACATTATGGTGATATTGATCTTTTGATCTGTCTGGTGATAAATGAATGTAAATTACAACTGGTGGAAAGATTTTTTTTTTTTTACCATAATCTAATAATTAAATTATTTGTTTTAAATTAAGACACTGCTGTTTGCTGTAGCTCATTTTAATCAACAGCACAAACAGATACACGAAAGCTGTAGAATCAACACAAGTATTCACAAAATGTACATTTAAACATAAAGGAAATTTACTTTTCTTCAAGTGATTCAGCAGTGGTGTGTCTGTCTACCCAATAGTTAGACAGTGTCCAATCAGAAGCCCTTCTTGCCACCCAGGGCGTGGCTGAGCGGTGTCTGTGGAGGCCACGGCTCATCTCTCTACAGCTCAGAGTGGAGCAGAATCTTGGCCTTTATCATGTTCTCCGCCACTAAGGACGAACAGCAAACAGGACACGAATAATGAGATCATCACATATCATGGATCAGGGCTGCTTTTGTTCTATAGCAGTGCAGAGAATCATATCAATATATGAAGAGTAGACAGGTAGTCAGCAGTATGGCTGTGTGAGGCAAGACAGTGGTCTGTCTGAGCAGGCAACGCTAAAAGCAGCCTGGCTGGTCCCCCTCAGGAGCTCTGGCTGGGTGCTAGGCAGCACAACGGCAGCAGTCTCTGAGCAGACCCCATTAGGTACTCACAGAAATCCACATCTTCAGGCTCATACGTGTACTTGTGGTTTATGTATTTGCCGACGATGTCATCACGTACAGTCATAGAGGGATCTGGGTAGAAGAAATGTTGCCATTTAAATGTACAAGCAGAATAAATAAATAATAGTTAATAAGACAAAAAAAACCAGTCACTAGGTTAGGTTTAATGTTCAATGAACATGAATATTCTCACCAATGAAGATAATTCTAGGAACGTAATAACCATCAGGAGCCAGATTTTCATCAGATGTTTCATGCTGCAAATCATATTCAAGTTTGGTTAGATAACATAGGGAACTACCACTCAGAAAAGATCAGCAATGCACATTTGATCATATCAATTCATATCAAATGCTTAATTATATGGTTAGTACTACATTGTTTTTTGTTTATTGTTTATTGTAGACAAGTCATGTGGTAGTTTACCAGTAAATTGAGCATGACGAAATCTTTGGCCAGCCTTTGAATATCTTTGCTCTCTGAAAACACCTTTTTCAGTGCTGAGTGTAATGATAAAGGTAAAGAAAAAGTGTGTGTTAGACAAACAGGCAGGATGTGATGGTTCAATACTGGTGCGATGCAAACATTAATAATAAACAAACCTTGACTGTGGGGACAATCGTCTAAGTGGTGAATGACCATCAGAGGCTTATTACTGTGGTGATGACATGAAACAGCCTTTACATCATTTTATTATTGACAAACGTACACACACACACACACACACACACACACACACACATACACACACACACACACACACACACAAACACACACACACACACACACACACACACACACACACACACACACACAGACGCCACTATAGCCTCCTCGCTACTGTTCACACTTCGAGACTTTGCTTTCCGTTTTGTGCTTTTCCTCGCCATGGCGACACCGTGCTTTTAGTTTTATTATCTCTATGCCTAAATACAGAAACTCTCTTTTCACATTTGCATCTCTCTCCCTCCCTTTTGCCGTCATAGCGTTAAGAATGAACCACACCCAAGATTTCCAAGGTCTGAATTAAATTAGCAATTGTTATCCCATTGGTGTTAGTTTAGACATTTAATAAACAAGACAAAACATTGAACTGTTTGTCTAAACATAGCCACTGTGCTATTCATGCACATACAATTCTTGAGTACAAGAAGCAACAGAGGACGACTGATAAAATTATTTGAGCACAAAAAAGAATATTATTTTATAGAGTGTTCTTATATTTTAACTTGTACCTCTGCTGAGAGTCTGAACAGGCTTCTTTTTTCTTTGTGTGGAGACATCACAGGGCAGCAGGATGAGTAATGCCAACACAGACCAGCGAGTCATGATTCCTGTGCGTAGAGGGCAGATTCATGATGATGTGTTAATGTCATATTTTTTATACATTAACATGACATAATATGGGATGGTTTCTGGGCTAGGCCTATGTTCATTTAGCTAGAGAACTGAAGTTGTTAAACTTGCTTTGCCGAGGATTGCTCAATGCCAGAGCGGCCAGTGATTGAGGAAGCGGTCTGACATGACTTACTGGTTTATTCTAGGGTTGGCTGTAGTGATCAAGGCCATCGTTGAATCCAATTTGTTGAAATAACATAGTGGTATGACTTACATAATGCATACGTAATTAAGGACGTCATACTGATTAACAGATAGATGAAAGCAATGTTAGGCTTTCATTATCTTTGTCAGAATAAACGTCATTTATTAGGTTCCCAATCCACAGTTAATCCATTTATTAATTTAGCGTTTATCTACAAATTGCATATGTTCTTGATCACCGAGGCAAATCTAGGCTACACACAACATATATATTTCTTTTAATGACAGCTACACACTATCTACACATTATCATGATAGTAACATTGAAAAAATAAATAACTTACCAAGAGTGACACGGTTGAACCAGATTCGGTGACCCTCTCTGCAGTGCAGTTTGTCGGTAATGACTGTCATGTGGGAGTTCTTATAGCCATGAAACTCGCCAAACAGGTCTGGTGCAAGTTCAACTACATGGCTATACAACTACAGATGTCTCCTCCCAATCAAAAGCTATATTTTCTTATATAAAATGAATAATAAATAATTAACTACAACAATACCACTTGTGGTAGTCATCTCTCTCTTTCTGTGTGTGTGTGTGTGTGTGTGTGTGTGCATGTGTGTGTGTGTGTGTTATATGTGTATTGCCTTTAAGAAAAGTGAGGAGACATAGCAATCTTGTTCCACCAGTCAATTAAACATGGTTTGCCATTGTGTATACCTTGGACAGCCCTTGCTCATGGGAGAGCCACTTCAACGGCACATCAGCATCAGTGTGGGCAGAGGTGAATGCATTTGAACCACACACTGTAGAACCCATTGTAGAAAGAGATAAACGCAGACTAAAGGCATGGCTGTGTCTACTCGCTATAGAGCTATGATGTAGGCTTCACCCCCGAGGCCGCAGAGCAGCGTATTTTAACACTACATGTCATTTATAACATCATTCAATAAATAAGTCAATCCAAAGTGATCTACTTCATCTTTTCACATGATTGTTATTATAAATAGTGCTTGAGTTGAGGTGCACCTGGCTAATGAGACCTACAGCTTACAAAACGAATTATTCAATATATTTTGAAGAATTAATTTATTCGATGTATTATTATTTATTTATCATTTTTATTGAAGCATAAAGTAATGATCTATTTATCAATGTATCCTTTTTATGAATTTAGGCTATCAATCTGGTATTTGTTAATATAATATACGCTTTTATATAACATTTTTCCAGATAAATATGATAATATTAAATACCTAGTTAACTAGCTATAGCTACCTAACTTTAAAGCTCCATCACGTAAACCAAAGAGTTCACGCGCTTACTCAAGGTTGTTAGTTGTTGCCATGGATATTTACTGCGCTTGACAACCGCGCAGGTTTTGCGCAAGCGCACACCAGCGAAATCGAGCATTGTGGGATAGAACGCTATTGATAAAACAACAGAACAGCTCAGTGATCGTAACTGTAAACCTTTAAGATTTTTAAAGAGATATATATTTTTGTGACTAAATAGTAAAGAAAGTGTTTTTGCCATGAACGCAGCCGTGGCCAAGAAAACCCAGGAAACTCTAGGGAAAGTAATAAAGAAACCCCCGCTGACAGAAAAACTGCTCAGCAAACCGCCGTTCCGATACCTCCACGACATACTGAGTGAGGTGAGTTGTTCGCGACTAGCCTTCTAGCCACTTAGCCAGCATACCCGACACCTACGACCAAACGCAACATAACATTCATTAAAAAATCATCTATCTTAGCAAGCGCTGAATTGTCTTCATGGTTAGACCGTCTTGTACCTAGCTAACTACCTAGCTATCTTGGCGCGAGCTGTCCAAAGTATTCACCTAGCAAGGTTAGCAAACCTGCTAGCTAGTTAAACGGGTAAACTGGGATTAGTAAAGTATATTAGCGACTTAATTAAGGCACCTAGTGTGCGCACTCGCTCTAGTAAAGATAAACAAAACGTTAGCAAGGTATGACGGTTGCTAGTGTAGCTGTCTACAGAACTATGTTCGCTAGAAGGGCCATCATTCCCTTACTTGCTGGTCAACGTTGGATTTTATAGAATGTGGATTTTATATTTTGGGAATCTGTATTTAACGCGTTCTTGTATACCTTAGGTTTGCTGAGATTGAGGGATTTTGGAGACTGCTAGCTTCCTTGCTAACTAGCGTCTTTTTGTTGCTAGGCACCTCACCGAGCATGGTTGAGCAAACAAACCCATAAGACTAACCGAGCAGTCACTGTTCGGTTTCTCTAGACTTTGAAAATATTAGCAGTAAAATGTGTATAACCAAATGGCCAAAATGCCTTCTGTACACCTTGTCTCAACTACACAAGAGGCATAGTGTTGAATGCACATTCAAAATTAAGTACTTCGTTGATATTGTGAAGATTTACCTCAGTGACTGCCGTGGTTTAGCTCATGGTTTTCTGCTTCCACCATCTAACTCCTCTTCTGCTATAATTTGTCTACATTCTGGCACATTAGTTACCTTTTATCGGAATATTATACATGCTTTAATTTTGTTTATTTATTTTAAATTTATGGCTTTTGTCTGTTTTAAGATTAAGTTCAGATTATGTATTCTTAATGCAGGCCTACATTGTCATGCTAGATTACACTCGGCTGATTTGTGTGTTTTTTACCTGCTTTATCTGAACCCCTCCTAAAAGTGCTAGAAAGTGGGGATTAAATGGGGTAAACATATTTTATATTTTATCTTCTGTCAGGTAATTCGCACTACAGGCTTCATGAAGGGCCTTTATGGGGAAGCAGAGATGAAGTCAGACAATGTAAAGGTGAGTGGTTTTCTACTCATTAAACACCACATTGGAAAACACTTTTCCAGAAGCACTACACATCATGCAGTATTCAACTTATCAGGTAGACTGATTATAAAATCCAGAAAAACATCAGGTACTTTAGGGAAGAAAAAAATGTTTCAAATGATTCAGTAGTGCAAAATGTCATGTTATTTGACATATGAGGTTGCTCAATAATGCATCTCATATGAAGGCATGTTTAATTTGTTAGATGGCCAAACTCTTGAATAATATATCTTATATTTTAATGACAAGAATCACTGCAGCTGCAAAGTTGGCCAACAGTACACGGTTGAGACTAAGCCCTAAAGCATGTATTGTGCATATTTCCCAACCTTTCTTAAATGCAGGCATACTTTGGAAATTCTTGATGACATCTTGAACAGATTGTGTGATTATGATCTTATTTCTCCTTTAAGTGATTTCTGAATGAGAAACGCACTTCAGAAGCAGGAATTCTGCAGCCCACACTGCAGTATCTGTAGCTGAATTAGAGCCTCGTTGCTGATGAACTGTCCAAGCGTAACTCCAGACTTCCCCTCTGTAATGAGCACGCCAAGGGTCGATTACTCAATCAGCTAGAGGTGTGAAAAGCCAGTCTCCCAGTTTCAGGCTGAATGCCACTAACCAGCTGAACGCAGATCACTCTGTCCGTGACCCCGTGGAAGAACCAGGTGATTCAGGCACACCGTGTGAAGGGAAGTGGGAAATGGAGAGCTAAAGGGAGATGGGTGATAGTGCCATGGTCTAAAACGCCCGCACCCAGGTCCTTTTCAAACACTGTGGTGTGTGGAAGGAGTCAAGTCCTTTGATGTTGAGCATGCATAATGGATGCTCTTTCTCTGCCTCTCCATAACTACATGCGCTTGCAGGGCTGCTGTCTGTGGGTGTGCTGGCCAGGATTCTATGACAGGGTGCTTTGTTGAAATTAATGCTTTTGCATTAGATACTGTGGTCTGATTAAAATCTCAAACCAGGTCAAATATTATTGAACTATGAGCCTTTTGTACATAATAATGACTAATGATTAATATCATCCACTCTCTGTGATGTGTGTCTAGATGGTCATTACCACCTGGCTGAATTTTAATTAGCTCATAATGGCAACATGGACAATTGCACTGCATCATAATCTGCCGATCGCTTAAACGATTCCCAGGAGAACAAGTGTGGGCAACTGACAATTAAACCTTCTGTTAATGTGTACATACATCTCCGGGGCTAATGTTGTTCTAATATTGATGATTGATGCAAATGTGTTTCCTGTAGGATAAAGACTCGAAGATAGCGTTCCTCCAAAAGGCCATAGACGTGGTGATGCTGGTGAGCGGTGAGCCTCTGACTGCTAAGCCTGCACGTATTGTGGCTGGCCATGAACCAGAGAAGACCAACGAGATGCTCCAAACCATCGCAAAGTGCTGCCTCAACAAGGTCAGCCTTACATGGACATCTTCTGAACCATACCCATGGTAGCCTGTTGTTGGGTTGTAGTTAACCAAGGAATACCCTGTATGTTTGGAGTCTGGTGTGTTTATATTTCACCTCACTCTAATTGGTCTCTTGTGATTTCAGGAGTACAAGAGAAGTGGGGTCAGGGCTAGATATTTGTATATATAATATTTCATATATATGTAATGTAAAGGTTTTAAATAAACGATGATCATTTGAAACGGTAATTATAAGCAATACAGTATGTGATTGCTGTGATTGTTGTGTTGTTCTGTCCCTAATTCAGGTTTCCAGTGATGAGGCTGTGAGACGAGTTCTGGCTGGGGATCAAGTGGATGTGAAGGGGAAGGCGAGCAGCTCCAGGTCCCAGGGCAAAGAGAACAGAGAGGTGAGACACGCGGGCAGAGAGGTGAGACACGCGGGCAGAGAGGTGAGACACGCGGGCAGAGAGGAGAGGCACTTCCAGAAGACCACACAGGGCTGCTAAGAATGAAACATGGCTCCTGAAGGAACCAGTATTTATAGGCCTGTGTTAGAGAGATGAAAACACAAATGTCACACAGGCAAGTTCTTAGAAGTAAATGTCAGATCGAACATGCAAGTTAAAGCTTCAGCTGACCTGTTTAGAAGCATAGAAAGCCAGTTGCTACCGTGTACCGTGTCATACCAGACCTGTCCTCTGTAACAGGCCTGAGGAAGGATGTTTGTACCATTTATTAAAACATTTCACAGTTTAACACCTTTCTTACCCACTCACCTCTATCTGTGGTAAGAACGTGAGAACACTGAGTTGGTCTCATTGTTTTACATTGTTGCTGTCCAGTGTCGATGCCTACAGAGATGCGGAGACGTGTTGTTGCTTCTTCTGATGTTCTGCAGGAGAAGAGAGAGATTAAAGACAGCAGCATGAGCACAGAGCAGAAAGACCTGGAGCAGAAAGACCAGCCCAAGGACCCTGAGGGCAGGAAGAATGAGAAGGAGCGGCAGAGAGATGGAGAGAGGTCTGACAAGGCCCGCGACAGAGACCGGACCAAGGACAGAGACCGGGACAAAGACAAGAGCCGAGATCGGGACAAAGACAAGGTCAGAGACCGGGAGCGGGACCGAGAGCGAGACCGGGATAAAGAGCGAGACAGGAACAAGGGGAGAGATCGTGATAAAGAGAGAGAGAGAACCAAAGAGCGAGATGTGAATAAAGACCGGGAGCGAGAACAGAACAGAGAGAGGGAGCGAGAGAAGCGAAAGGATCAGGAACGACACAGAGAGACGGAGGAGAAGACGAGAGGGAAAGCGGACAGAAAGGTTTCTCAGCTCTTCCCACGTGAACATGTACTTCATGCACATAAACTTCATACAAATGCCTCTTGGCTGTGAATGTTCACGTCCCTCGTGCTGTTTCTGCAGGCCCGCACATCAGAGGAGGCCAGCAGGCAGAGGCCTTTCCCAGAGGAGTCCCGGAAGCCCAGCAAAGCAGAGCACGTGGAGGTGATCCTCTCCTCCCCTCTCCTCCCCTCTTCCAACCCTGATTCTTAGCTCTCGTCTTTAGAACACTAACCTCCAGGGTAGGGTAGTTACCACAGCTGGTAGCGTGAAGCCTGTCTCAGCATCACAGTTAGGACACAGTTTAGGACCCTGTAGGACTCGAGTGTCTGTGCTGCGGTGTCCGTTGTGTCATCACCCGTCTCTCTCTCGTCCTCCAGCCTGAAGGAGATGAACTCGAAGAGGTACATCAGCACTAGCTCCACGCTCACGCGGTTGCTTGCTTTAGTGGCGTAAAAATGTGATTCCTGCTGATCAATAATTGATCGAGCTGAGGATAGATGGCATGGGTGGTGGAGGCTTGTAGCGTGTGCGGTGCGGAGGTGCGGAGGTCTGTTCTTTGTTCTCTGTCACACTGAACACTGGTAGTGTTTGCTTGCTCTTTGATGTGTGCTGCTTTGTGAGTGGTATGCAGATAAGTGGAGCTGTAAGCCTTGGGGGGGAAAACAAAAGCAAAATATGATCTTCATGTAACTCTGCATGCCTTGCTGTTCCTCCCAGGTACCTGAGGTAAAAGCTGATGAGGTATTTGCAACATCTTCTGCAGCTGGGGGCGTTTAGAGTAGAATTCTGTTTCTGTGTTTCGTAGGCTTATGGTGGGTTGCATTGCTGTTGTGTGTTCAGCGGCCTTATGTTGGTGTGCACAGGGTTTGCTTACATACAAGTTGTTAGAGGAGCTTTGGGGAAATGAGAAGAGCCCTGGATTAAATGTCTGCTTAGCTCAGACTTGTTTTAGAGATTCCCACTGCATTCAATACTTGTTTTGTTTTCGCATAGCCAACAGAGGTGTCACAGAACCAGGTAATTACTCCAAAATGAAACTCGGAGTCGAGGGATCAAATGGGACTTTTCGTTCAGTGGTGCAGAGACTAAACTCACGTGTGTGTGTGTCCAGACGGAGAGTCCGGCCCGAATCCCACGACCCTCGTCTGCAAAGGGACAGCGACACTGGCCCAGAACAGGAGCCCAAGGTGAACTACCAGCCTCACACTTAAAGCATGTTCCTTAGAGACTGTGTAAAGTGGTAATGGCAGACGTGGGCAGTGCATCAGAATCAGAACTGTTATGCTATGATCATGGGGTGGTTGTTTCTAGAGCGTTTTGCGCTGTAATTCAGTCTTTCTCTGTCTACCTCCTTTTTTTCCCCAGATGAATCAGATAGTGATGGAGGTGAGTAGGAATGCGTTGCCATATCATACTTCTGAAGTTCTTTTTCTAGCTAGGTTGGGCTTCAGAAGAGGCCACTACAAGCATGCGTCTTCTCTGAACTTACTGCCTCTTAACACTTCACAACTCCTTCAAGCTAAAGTAAAGTCCAAGTCTTGTTCGGGACCAGAGAGCTCCCAGAACTCCCAGTCACATGAAACTAACGGCTACCATTTCGGGTCTTTGAACGCCACCGACACCTGCACATTTTTCTGTGCTTGTAAGCTAGAATCGAAAGCCACCAAGAGGCCAAACCCCTGACCAGGGAACCAGTCAGCTAGAAGGACCAGCCCAAGGTATGAGAATGTGGTTAGCCAGCTCCAGCAGGTTCTGTGGCATTCAGTACGTCATTAGTATGGGGACACGTCAAGGGGGAGAAACAACAAAATCCAGAATAAGTGCATGGGAGATCCAGCATAGAGAGAGAGAGAGAGAGAGAGAGAGAAAGAGAGAGAGAGAGCTGTCCAAAAAACCTAATCCGACTCCAGCCTTTCTCAGGCACCTACTTGTTTCCTTCTGGCTGAACCGTGATATAATCCTAAGGTGAATAGTGCCCCCTTGTGGCAGCAGCACTAGTCAGCGTCTGTCCCTACATTAACGTCCATTTTTAACACCAATAGCATGGAAATGTTTTAATGATAGACATAGTGATAATAATTGATAATTAGGCATTAGTCATGAAAAGATGACGACAAACGACATTGTTCATTAGGAGCATACACGTGTTAACATTCCAATGAAATATGCCATCAAAACATTTAAAAAATGTGTGTGTGAGTGAGTGATCACAACAAATTTATTCAAGGATTTCAAAAAGTTATTTGTCTACTTTTTTGATGAATGTATTCTTGAATAATGTGTAGAGACTGAGTAAATGTTTATATTGGTTTGGATTACTAAAAGTATATTATTACTTTAAATACTTGTTTTTTGAGTATAATGAATATTAGGTGCTTGTTTCAGCCGGTGACAACCCTTCAGTGGATAAGCACGTCCACCTTGAAAATGGAGACGCTTCAGACATCTTGCATGCATCCCACAGGTGAGCCGTTGTCTTTGGTTAGCTCATGGATGACTCATTAGCACTTTCAATTTCTTGCTTGAAGGCTCTTTTTGCCTCTTTCTCTCTCTCTCTCTCGCACTCTCTCTCTCGCTCTCTCTATCTCTCTCTCTCTCTCTCTCACACATCCGTGTTGGTTTTATTCTTAGACTATTACTCTTCAGTAACAACAAGAATGAGATAATGAACTGCTGTAGGTGTGATTCTGGGTGTGTATGGCCTGGCGTTGCAGTGGTAGTTCCTAATTCTCCCTCTAATACACCGATATAGATCTTTCACGTTCACCATGAGTGCCAGAGTTCTAAACAACATGCCTAGATTCACTCTAGGATCCCGTCACTCTGCAGACCGACATTTCTTTATATCTGAACAGTTCTCTGATTGTATGGCCACCACTATCCCACACGTGCAGTGAGGGTTAAAGAGGCTGATGGTGTGGGACACGTCTCCTGTTCTGTGCAGCAGACGGATGACGAGGCCCAGCAGTGCCAGGCCGGCGCCTCCTCGAGTGAAGAGGCAGGAGAGCCACACTGATGGGGGCCCAGTGGAGAGGTAGGAGAGCCACACTGATGGGGGCCAGTGGGAGGTAGGAGAGCCACACTGATGGGGGCCAGTGGAGAGGTAGGAGAGCCACACTGATGGGGGGCCAGTGGAGAGGCAGGAGAGCCACACTGATGGGGTCCCAGTGGAGAGGCAGGAGAGCCACACTGATGGGGTCCCAGTGGAGAGGCAGGAGAGCCACACTGATGGGGGCCAGTGGAGAGGCAGGAGAGCCACACTGATGGGGGCCAGTGGAGAGGCAGGAGAGCCACACTGATGGGGGCCAGTGGAGAGGCAGGAGAGCCACACTGATGGGGTCCCAGTGGAGAGGTAGGAGAGCCACACTGATGGGGTCCCAGTGGAGGTAGGAGAGCCACACTGATGGGGTCCCAGGAGAGGGAGAGCCACACTGATGGGGTCCCAGTGGAGAGGCAGGAGAGCCACACTGATGGGGTCCCAGTGGAGAGGCAGGGAGCCCACTGATGGGGGCCAGTGGGAGACAGGAGAGCCACACTGATGGGGGGGGGCAGGAGAGACACAGGGCAGGAGAGCCACACTGATGGGGGCCAGTGGAGAGGTAGGAGAGCCACACTGATGGGGGCCAGTGGAGAGGTAGGAGAGCCACACTGATGGGGGCCAGTGAGTGGCAGGAGAGCCACTGACTGATGGGGCAGGAGAGCCAAACTGAGGGGGGCCAGTGGAGAGGTAGGAGAGCCACACTGATGGGGGCCAGTGGAGAGGTAGGAGAGCCACACGGATAGGGGGGCAGTGGGGGGGGAAGGGAGCCACACTGATGGGGGCCAGTGGAGAGGCAGGAGAGCCACACTGATGGGGGCCAGTGGAGAGGTAGGAGAGCCACACTGATGGGGGCCAGAGAGGCAGGAGAGCCACACTGATGGGGGCCAGTGGAGAGGTAGGAGCTGTTGTCAAAGCCTCTGTGTGGCCTCCCAGCACAGCACAGCGCAACACAACACACAGCACAACGCAGCACAGCACAGCGCAACGCAACGGCAGCTCTATAGCCAGATGTGAAAAATCACTGAAGAAAGTCACTCTGTTCCTAAAATTATAGACATCGCTTTGAATCCAAGAACCAGCAATAAATGGCTGAAATATCTGAATTCAAATTCTTAACTGTTTACTTCTGTTTCTGTTTTAATGGTATGGCACACACAGTGTTAGCTGTTGTCATCATTTAACATCTCATCACAAGACATTTATTTACAAATGACATTTGTTACTATCAAGTGTCTATTTTTCGCCGATAGCATCTATATGAACATTATTAAATTCACACTAATGCTTCTCAAGGTGCGTTTGACCAAGCTGTGCGTTTGACCAAGCTGTGCGTTTGACCAAGCTGTGCGTTTGATGGCGCTTCAACTTTATGCTTGTAAAGAACCGACAGCACAAAATAAAACTCCAAATACTGTATTTTTCCGCGTGCAAAAGTGTCTGTGTCGTTCCCCAGACTGGGCAGTGCCAAAGTTCCTTCTGCCGTCATAGTGGAGGGTAAGAAGCTCTCTGAGGATGAGGAGGATGAAGATGGTCAGTTCGTGGTGGAGGAGGCGGCTCCACCTCCACCGGACATGTCTGGGTTGGAGGGGGTGAGTTGTCTCTCTTTCTCCAGCATGGAGGTGATGTGGTTAGCCCCAGTCTCAGTGTAAAAGTGGCGACTTATGGTTTGCTTTCAATTAATGCCTCATTTAGGAGCAGACAGTCGATCTACAAGGTGATGAGAAGCATGGTGAGTTGAAAGGACCGTGTGGAAGCCATTGGCTGGACATGGAGCGGTTTGAATCAAATAAAGTTGTGTTTCCGTGTTTTTCCCAGAGTAACACAAACTTCCTATTTTTTCTCTTGTCATAGGTGGACTTGTAAAAAAAATCCTTGAAACCAAGAAGGACTTTGAATCCTCACCTTCATCTCTAAAGTCAAAAGACCAGGTATGGGATTTTCAAAGTTTAAAACAGTGTCTGTTCAGGTCAGCTTCATTTATGTCCTCTAGAGGGCAGTGCGGTGTCAGGTTGCTGGAATATCAAGATCCTGTGCATCACCCATTCTGTGAGTAAGTGCATTTTAAAACCAGCTTATTGAGAGAGAGTTTGTTTCAGTAAATACAATACCTCAGGGACGTGTTTTCCCCTGTTTTTAATTTAAAAGCCTTAACCGCCGAGTCACCCACGTACTAAAGAAAGCAGATTTGCAAATGGCCTGGAGAAGGGTAATTGTGGTCTCAAATGCACTGCAGCGCTTTTCAGTGGAGCTTTCGCAACAGGAACAAAAGACTGTGACTCCACAGATCACGACTGTAAGATATGTTGCCCCTTTGTGTGTTCAGTGTGGCATTGAGCAGTTGTGGGTTGTTTAGATAAACTGTAATCTCAAGATCTCGCCTTGGAATGTCCGAGCAAAACTCGCGTCTTGAAAAGCGGTTTGTGAATTTGTTTTGTTCTAGCACGGATATATTTAACATTTCCACTCTTAAATCTGCTCAGTCCCTTGTTCCTCATATCCTCGTGACATCGTGAATATCATATCAATGGGAAAAAGATTACAATTAATTGCACCAGTGTGTTCTCATTGTATCACTGGCCAAAGTTCAATAACAAGCGTTTCTCATTTTCAAAGATCAATTCCACAGAAAGCAGCTCTGTGATGGCCATGTGCTCCTCTCTTCCACCACGGCACAAACGGACAATAAATGTAGTTTTCTTTTCTCCATTCCCATGTAGCAACAATAAACTGGCCTTTCCATGTTTTATAGTAGATATATTTTTCAGAACCGCTGGAGTGTGATTTCCATTCAGATGTTGTGCATGGTCCAGTCTCCCTCTCCGAGCCTGCTGCAGTCGGACAGCCAGGGCCGGATCCCATCATCAATATTTAGACAGTGATTCAGCTTTGAGCCTCTCTTGTCTTGGGCCCGGCTGCTGAGGTCTAGTGCGGTGCTGGGTGGTCCACCTTGCTGGAGCGGCCTGTCCACTCCCAGCTGCACGTTGGGTTGATGGACGCTGTGTTTGGTGGTGCCGCTCATGCAGAAAGCCCCTGACTCCCAACCTTAGCTCGACCTTAGCCACATGCTCTGACACACAGGAGCGCGAGGTGTGTGTGTGTGTGTGTGTGTGTGGGGGTTATTTTCTTGTGAGGAATGTGAATGAGGAGAGGGGAGGTTGTCACTGAGAGACGTCCAGCATGACAAAATTACGTCCGGGGCTGTCTGTCCTGCTCTCCGGCACTGCCACGTACACACACACACACACACACACACACACACACACACACACACACACCAGAGCCGCCCGGTCTTGTGCACCCCTGCCCCTCACTGCCCACCACCCCACCCCACCCCCCTTCCTGAGTTCTTCATTTCAAAATAATCACTCTGGATTTCCCTCCATTCCCAAATAATCAAATTAGATTCCCCCATCAGACCCACGGCGGCTCTGGAGTGGAATCCGAGCGCAACCCAGAGCAGCCGCCTAATTCACTTAATGCAGCCTCATCAGGTCCGTCCCCCCCCCCATTAACGCCGGCCGTGCGGGCTGCAGGCTCCCCAGACAGGCTGCCCTCTGAGCAGCGCTGCAGGTTAACTAGCGCACCCTGGTCCCCTTGCCCAGTCAGCTCCATGGAAGACCAACTGCTCCGACTTCCTTCCTGCCTTGACAGGGTGGAGCTCGCTCTAATAAAGCCAGCGCTCTCCTGTAATCTCGCCGTGCCAGTGAGGGTTCAAAACGTAAATACTGAGTTTCCTCAACCCCCACCAAGGTATCGAGTTACGCCACTTCCAGCTCGATATACGCTCTCTTTGCGTTCCAAACGTTTGAGGATGTCTACCACAAAAACTTTGATGTGATACTGGCTGCCTTCAGCTCATAAATATTAATCTATTATATGATTATTATATGATTATTATATATTATACTATTATATTATTAGTCATTATTATATTCAGCTCATAAATATTAAGTCGGCGTTGGCTTGTGCGGTTTGTCACTATAGATCTGAACCCCGTTCTGTTCGCACATGTGGGGCAAAACTCCAGTGCTTCTTTTACTCGTATCTCATGGACTCGTAAAACAGTGGCTTCCTGTATGGATTTACCACTATCATCACATTGTAATTTTAGTATTCATTTTACATCAGTTTCACCTCAGCAAGGTTGCCAGTTGTTTGCATTTAACATGGTTGTATCACCGAAATTAAGTTAATATCAGATCTCAGTTATGGTGTCTCCCAGCATTGCCAGTCTGGCAGAAGAATGTGCCATGTACGTTGGGTTTGACCCCCCGTGACCCCCCCTTGAGTGCATGTATATTATTGTAAAATGCTTCATGCAGGGTGTCTTTTTATTTAGACAGAATTGGCCCCTTACAGCAGCTGCGTTTTCATAAGCATTTTTTCCAGCTTTTCCTATTTTTTTTTTTTTTTTTTTTTTTACACCATCAAATTAGGCCTGATGAAGGTTCACAATGTATAAATAAACCCTGTGGCACACAAATGGATGACTGTTGAGAGAGCACCTCACAGGAGGAAGGCCAGTGTATTCTCTGTAGGACAGGCAGAAAAATAAACATTTCTCTAGGCCGGCGTCCTCATAAACACCCATGTTTTCTGTGTGTGAATACGTATAGGAAATGACTACCTTGCGTTCTTGAAAGTGTTACCCCTGCAGAGAGGGACTGGTGGTCATATAATCGCTTGATCACGATTACTAGTGGGTGTGTTGGGACTCTTGGAGTCAAACTTGATCTGAATTCTCTACTACCTGGTAATGGTAATGTATTCGCTGATGATGACGTTTGATTGGTCCTCAGCTCTTGAGCATTATCCTGGGTGGGCTCGGGGGACTGGGGGCAGCGATCTCAAGGCTGTGTCCCCCCTGTGGGCTCTGTCGTCGTCCCCACCCCCCCCCCGTGGCCTATCCTCCCGTGGGCTGTGCCCCCCCCTCCCTGTGGCCTATCTTCCCGTGGGCTGTCCCCCCTGTTGCCTGTCCCCCCCGTGGCCTGTCCCCCCGTGGGGACTATCTGACCCCACTGTGTCCTGTGCTTACTTCTCCCCGTCCTCTCCTTCTTCTCACCCCAGTGCAATGCTGCTATTTTTATGATGTAGCTGGATGGGGTCTGTGTTTCCCTCACAGAGGAAACCCCTGCGCAGGGCTCAATTAATCTTTTTCCTCAGAAGCCCACAGACCCACCATGGAGCCGCTCACTGGCAGGAGGAACATACACAACGGGAGCCTTTTAGCACCGGCTACGCCTGCAACACTGCCCCCCAGACGGCCCACGCAGCGTCCCTCTGAGGTGCTTCAGGAAGGACTGCGCAGTGTAGTGTTGGCGTCCGGGATCAGGTCATTAAGTTATTGTGCTGTGCTGTTTCTGAGAAGAAAAGATGAATGAATTTGGTGCTTCGTCTCTGGTCAATAAGTCAGGGCAAATTAGGTATGACTTTTTAATCTGTTGACGTTCCCTTATCCAGACTCGTACATCACCGTATAACTTGCAGAAATAGTAGATGATGTAATGGATTTGGATCCAGCGCACTGCGATATCCACAAAGAGTATTACAGACGCTTCCTTCGTTTATTACCCCTGCGAGGCTTGCGAGCCTTTGAGAGGCTCCGTGCAGAACGGGCCATTTTTCTCGTCTGCTCTTTGAAGAGCTCCGTTCTCCTCTCTTTCCTTCATTCCTCATCAGCACTCCATAAATCACGCGGCTCGCACGCATTTCCTCATTAAGCAAATTAGGCTTCGCAAATGGAGGCTCAAATCCACATGGCGCAGTAATGAGGCTTTGTGCCGGTCCTGGTTGCGGACGCCGCTGGGCCCGGTGCTGTGGATCTGGGCCGGGACCGAGGACACCGGCCCGTCTGGCACCCGTCGGTTCTGCTCGCCACCTGCAGCAGGCTGCCTGCGCCTCTCCCGCCGACCCGCTTCCATCACCGTCTAGGCTAATGGGAAAACCTGCCCTCGTCCGCCGCGCACAGAGCAAATATTTTTCTTGGGTCCGGGGGAAGAGGGGGAGAATTAGAGCGCGCGGGGCTTGTACATCCCGGCGGGGCCCCTATAAACGATTGATTTATGTCCACAGAGACAGAAAGCACTTCTTCTTCTTCTTCTTCTTATTCTTCTTCTACGCGTTCGCGTGAAAGGAGGTATGTGAGAGGACGCCAAGCAGACCGTATCAGGCCTGGCGGTCGTGCTCCAGCAGCGGCGGGTCGGCCGTGCCGGTCGGTGTTTGTGTAGCGGGGCTGTTTATGGGCCACCACAGCCACCCACCTCTCTGACGGCCAGCAGGCGCTTCAGTCCTGACACGCAGACTGGGCATAAAGATAAGGAAACTTGTTGGACATTTTATGAACTTCCCAGAGGAAAGAAATATGTAGAGGAAAGTTTCTGAAAAATGTCCACAATTAACACATTCTTCAAGGCTGTGACAATAATTCTTTCATTATATATGATGGAGATTTCAGTGATTTAGAATATAAACAGATTTTGTTTGCTTGGTGTTTTTTGTTGCTACTGTGTGTTATATAGTATCTACAGTATTGTGTCGTGTTCACATGTAGAACAATGTAGACTGTGTGTTTGACACGGGTTATTTTTTTTTTTAAACTGAAGAACTCTATAGTTAATTTGTGTTGTCATGTAGTTTTGACTTTGATTCACTTCAGCGCCATGAAGGAAGTTTTTGCCGTTTCTGGCCAGTTTGACAGAAAGTGGCCCAGGAGTTCAACTTAAAAGAGCTAAAAGTGAAGTAGTTGTTACCGAATACTGTTGTAAAATAACTTCACCGCTATACTCCTGTTACTAAAATAAACTATGTCCAAGTCGTGCCTTACAGATCATTATGCGTATGAGGTGTGTGTGTGTGTGTGTGTGTGTGTGTGTGGGAAGGCAGTGAGAGTGAGGCTTGTTTGGCCTAGTGCCACACACACAGCCTGTGGCTCCAGCTGAGTAAACATATCTGGCTGGTGTGTGTGTGCCAGTCGGAGGGGTGAGAGGGGCAGAGCAGACCCCCCACCCACACAGGAGGCCTCACCAACCACTCACATCATGGATCCCTCGGCCCTTAGGGTTTGATCTTTATATACATTGCTAGGTTTGTATAATTCCTGCCTTGAAATCTTAAACATTTGTAGCCTTGAAATCCTAAACCACTAAATGTAGACTTGCTTTCTGTTTTTTTAATACGTTACTGGTGGGTATAGAATTAACCTCGTTTGTATAGTTCACTTGAAGTGCTCCCTTCTGCGAGGTGTGCGTCTGCAGAACATGTCGGGCCCTCCGTGCCTGTGGGGGGCGCTCCGGCAGGCCCGGGTGCTCCGGTAGGCCCGGGTTTGGGTCCAGGGGCTGCCTGATGCCCTTTCCCTGCCACGCCCACCCCAACGCTGCTGTGTTTGTTGCAGGATCGGACACCGCTGGTGGAGGCTGCCCGCAGGAAGGAGCGGGAGGTGGTGGCCAGGGAGATGGAGCGTCTGCGAGCCTCCATCCAGACCGTGTGCCGCAGCGCCCTGCCCCTGGGCAAGATCATGGACTACATCCAGGAGGACATGGACTCCATGCAGAACGAACTGCAGGCCTGGAGGAGGGAGAACACGGAGCATGCACAAGCCCTGCTGCATGAGCAGAGGTAGCATGGGGGGGCACACACACACACACACATACACAAGCCCTGCTGCATGAGCAGAGGTAGCATGGGGGGGCACACACACACACACACACAAGCCCTGCTGCATGAGCAGAGGTAGCATGGGGGGGCACACACACACACACACACACACACAAGCCCTGCTGCATGAGCAGAAGTAGCATGGGGGGGGCACACACACACACACAAGCCCTGCTGCATGAGCAGAGGTAGCATGGGGGGGCACACACACACACACACACACACACACAAGCCCTGCTGCATGAGCAGAGGTAGCACAGGGGCGCACACACACACACACACACACACACAAGCTCCGGCTATGCTGCTGGTTGGAATGAAGACAAAACATGATGAACACAATAGGGCCTGTAAACTGGTTTGTTTATTTAATGATATTATTAGCTGCTTGACACAGAATTGCTGTTCAATATTTCTTTTTGAAAGTTGAAACTACTTTCTCCAGAGACAAACACTTGTGGTAATGCATTACTGCTAGTGTACTTGTATTCAGCTCAAAGTAAACAGTTCTGCCTGATCATACATGAATACCTCAAACCCTCAGGGAAAGGTTAAGTAACCAGCATTGATTTTTACTGTGTTGTTCAAAATTGGACAAAACTACATAAGAAGAATTGTCTGGGTAATCGGCAACATGATACAGACACAGTAGATAGTAAACAGACAGTAGATGGAGATTGGGTTGAAAAGTCTTGATTGCATGTGAATAAACTGGCGTGAAAGCCCACTTTCTGAAGGCCATGGGGTGACATGTTGATGTGTGTTTCAGGATCACAGACACTGCAGTGACATGTTGATGTGTGTTTCAGGATCACAGACACTACAATGACACATTGATGTGTTTTTCAGGATCACAGACACTGCAGTGACATGTTGATGTGTGTTTCAGGATCACAGACACTGCAGTGGAGCCTCTGAAGGCTGAACTGGCTGAACTGGCCCAACTAATCAAAGACCAGCAGGACAAGATCTGTGCCGTCAAGTCAAACATCCTCAAGAACGAGGACAAGATCCATAAGATGGTGTCCAGCATCAACTTCTCCTCACACACGTGAACGAGGCGATGCATATAATAAAGCCTGCAACACTCGGCACAGGAGAGAGCGAGCACGATTTCTCAGTCTCACAGAAGCTCTCAGCTTGTGTCATTTACACTTTCAGCGGGTGTTGGTTGCAACCACGATTTAAGGTGCCTTCTGTTTGTCCTCGAGTCTCCTGTGGTTTAATTGGGTAGATTTTTGCTTTTCACGTGAGTGGCGAAGAATGCACAGGAATACACACACCACTGTGCTGATGCCCTCCCACAGTAGATTCACACATGGTACTTAAGAGACAGATTGGCCACCCCAATACTGATGTGTACTATATTTTTTAAATGTGGGTGTCGTCACTATAAAAAAGGCTAAAACACGTGGCTTTTATTTGATGGATTGTTTGTGATGGCTAAATTAATTATTTAGCCAACATTATTTCCCAGGCAATATGTATGTCAGTACTTTGTCACTTGGTGTCTCTCCAAATCTCATCTTAAGCAATAGGGCCCTGTTTTCTGGACAGAGTGTGTGTCCTGGTCTAACCATGCCGTGAGCAAGAGTTCTGCCGTACATCCTGTTTTCAGTCGTACCCTGAGCTGTCCTGAGAAGGAGGGCACGATGTTGGCAGGTGATGGTTATGCATGCCAAAACGCTGGACACGCACTAGTCGTGCACCACTGCACTTTGACCCGTGAGACTGTGACCGATGCGCCTGTACCTACACGTGCATGATGAGGAGTGAACGAGACCTGCTGCGGTACAGTATACCAACCTTAGACAAACGCACTCGCATTGTTATGTTTTTAAAGGTTACAATGTCTTGTACTTTCGACTGTAACCACATACGTTGACATTTAATTAGAAAAAAAGTTAACATGCAGTATCTTTCTATAAGCAAAAATAAATATATATATTAAAAAAAATTAGTAAAATGCATTAGTGTTCTTCAAACCCAGCCCAGCTGTAAATATTCCATTGCATCCCGTGGACATTCAGAGAATATTTCAGTTCTGACAACACTGATATTTATCCAAAGGTCAAAACCGAAACTGAACATGGATGTTCAGTAATGTTTTTAAATGCAGCCTGAATATAATAATTATTGCATATCAATGAATACTTCATCAGTATTATTAGTTACACAATAGCATTGACAACATGCAGCATAGTTGGATGTAAGACACCGTAATGTTTAGATCTAAAACACAAAGCATTTCCTGTTTGAAGAACAGACCATTTACACTGTAAGCTATTTTTACCATATTCATCTTGTCTTTTGTGTATATTATGTATATTTTGTTTGTATCATAGTTTAAAAAATGCTCTAAATTTTGTAGTGGAGTGAAATAAATGGCTACTACATTTAAAGTAAACACTTAAATGCACATGCCCTGTTATTTTTTTTCAAAAACAGATGTGTAAATCACTAGTGTTGTGAAAGTTTGCTGTTTGGTTGATATGAGGTAAACATTAGTGTGGCATTTTAATGTTTTTTTGGACCGTGTTACGAAGAAGTGATGTATGTGCAGAGTTTGTGTTTTTGACTAGTTAATACCAAGTCCTGGTGGTGTCCCACGCCGGACTACACCCAGCCTTTGAAGGCCAGTCCAATCTGACATAACACTTTAATTCTCTAAAAGCCCATATTACAGGCTCACTTGACGCCTGGTTTTGTTTTCCCCGACACCCCTTGATTCAAGACGCACCCAAGTCTCTCTCACATACACACACACACACACACACACACACACACACTATACTGCCTTTCTCTCCAGCACGTGCAAAAGCTGCAGGGACCCTTAAACATCGACTGACGTGTCCGTTTTATACACGCTGGGATTGGGAGGAACTCGGAAGCCCCCCAGGGCACCTGCCTGAGGATCTTGCTGTGAGCCTCTAGATTGCAGCTAAAGGAGCAGACGTGCTCCGGAGGGCTCTGCACTCCTGCTGTGTGTCCAGTACCGAGAGAGCAGACTCGGCTCGCCGCTCGTCTCCAGCGTGTCAGGGGCGTTTTGGCAACAGCCGTGGAGGAAATGACTGCTTCCTCATCACGGCGGACAAACTCCATCCATCTCAAATCTCCAGTGGGCAACACGAGCCCAGTTTTACTGCAGGAAACAGTTGTCTTAGTGATGCATCAATATCTATTTTTATATTAAAGTACCGTTATGTCCGATAGCTTATATGTTCAGTTGAGAGAGTATAGTTGTACTACAAACTAGCTGTGAAGTACTAAAATCTTGACGACATTAAGAATGTGTCGAGAGAGAAATGTGCTTTAAAGGGGATGAGGGAAGCCTCTGGCTCATGTGTTCTTTCCCGCCGCCGGAGAGCTGGGTGTTCTAGTTCCCCATGAACCAGTCGTGTCTGAGTGACACATGGGGCCGTCCGACTCTGTTTATTTTTAGAGCCCATAGGCCTGTGTCCACGGTTCGGCTGTCGTCAGGCAGCAATATGGCCTCTGCGGCTCTGCGAGACACACGTCCAACAATGACCGAGGCCAGTCACCTACCACAGATAAACAGAGGAGCGCTGCCTCAGAGCGCAGCCGCAGTGGAATAGGACCGCATCCCGAAACATGTTCATAGAGCTAAACAGAAATTACCACGGACCATTAAAAAAAAAAGATTTTTGTTCACTTTTTTGTTTGTTTACACAATTTTTTTCCCTTTTTAAAGTTGTGTTGTGTACATATTTCTAGATCGATCTCTCTCACTCACACACAGAGTGAGAGAGAAATTACTGCTCACAGAGCGACGGCCGCCCAGTAGAATATTTGTAATATTTCACTCCACATTTCTCTCTAGTAAACATCTCTCTGCTTCCGTGCCACACAGATTAAACATTACTCAAACCTGAGATGGGGATCCTTCCCAGAGCAGACTAGATCTGAGCCACCTTAACTTAAAGCGACCTGGAAGCAGGAAGTATGCTGTCCACCAATGAGACGTCTCGGCAGACAAGACAAGACAAAACATCCATGGTGCCGCCGAGGCTAAAAATAATGCTCGAATAACAAGCTTTAATACACAGTTATTATTACAGTAATCATTAGTAAAAAAATAATAATAATTGCGATCGTGTGTGCTTTTTTCGCCGTTCGTGATCAGATAATACTGCTCTTAGAATACACGGAGAAGAGATGGCTGATGGCGGAGAGATTGTGGAAGGGGGTCTGGACGATGATCCACCCAACATGAGCTATCCGCTGGTCACGGTCTCCGACCTGTCTAGTCTCGCTGTAGCAGGTATCACGCTGGACATTTTTACAGTTAACTACCTCCTATAACCGCGATCGCGATAGTGAAACGATCAGTGTCGTTCTAAATGTTAATTCGACTTCAACAAAATGGTGATCTTTCTCGAAGTAATGCATATTAAATGTTGCATCTTTAAACGTCCGGTTAGGTGTATAACGATCCTCGTTATATATTTGTTAATAACATCGAGCCTCTGTGTCTTAGGCCGGAACCTAAAGGAGTGGCTCGAGGAACAGTTCTGCGACGCGCCCCTGGAGCAGTGCGAGGACACGCGCCTGCACAACGCCGCCTACGTGGGGGACCTGGACACCATCAAGAGTCTCCTGCAGGAAGACAGCTTCAAGCAGTGAGCTTTAAGTCCACACCTCAGAGGGACTGACTTCCGTGTCTTTAATAAATAGCCCCCCCACCTCCCCTTTAAAAAAAATTTCCTGACGTTATTTCTGAAGTTAAACTACTGCCGTTCCGGGTATTGAGGTCTATGAATTGGAGCATTTTGCACTTCCGAACCGATTGGTCGTTTGCATTATTGCTCGCTTTCAATTTCCCGCCGCTACAGACGGATCAATGAGAAATCGGTGTGGTGCTGCGGCTGGCTGCCCTGCACGCCCCTGCGTATCGCCGCCACGGCCGGCCACGGCGAGTGCGTGGACTTCCTGATCGCGCAGGGGGCCGAGGTGGACCTGGTGGACGTGAAGGGGCAGACGGCCCTCTACGTGGCCGTGGTCAACGGACACCTGGACTGCGTGCGGATCCTGCTGCAGGCCGGCGCCGATCCCAACGGCAGCCGGCACCACCGCAGCACCCCGCTGTACCACGCGGCCCGGGTGGGCAGGGTGGACATATTGCAGGAGCTGATCAGGTACGAGTGCCACCATTCAGCTTCTGGCTGAAGTTACATACACACGCATGATCACCATGTTGCTAGACACGCCTATTTTTACACCCACACAAACTGGCCACGTTATTAGGTATGTCTGGCTTATAAGGTACGTTTACAGGTGCACTGTCTATTGTAATGCACAGTTTGTCTGCTACTGTCTGCTCCTGTGGGGTCCTGGTAACTGGGTCAGTACTAATCAGACTGTATTTGGGAGAAAGAACTTTCTCGACATGGCATGTAGCATGACAATGTGCTCGTGCTGATGCAGTGTTGATGCCTCAGTGATCTGCCACACTAATGTCTACTCACTAATGACCTTTGAAAAAGAGTCTCTTCATTCAACAGACCAGCTAGACGCATTCAGAAAAATATATGTTTTGAACAAATTTGGAGGCTCATCTGCGTCGCACATTGTGATATTCGGTCCGTGTGTTTTGTCTGTGCTCTCTGCGGTTGAACCGACATTTTTTAAAAGCGAAAAACCTGGTGAAAATGTAAACATGCACATTGAAATTTACATAACATTGCAAGTGGCAGATTGCCAGAATCGCAGAGCTGAATCACATCATGTTCTGCACCTCACCGCAGGTTCAACGCTGATGTGGACGTGGACCACCAGCTGGGCCCGAGGCCCCTGTTCAGTGCCCGCGTCCTCTCCACCCTGGTGGTGTGTCCGCTGTACATCAGCGCCGCCTACCACCACCTGCAGTGCTTCCGGCTGCTCCTGCAGGCCGGTGCCAACCCCGACTACAACTACACGGGCCCGGTGAGCCGCGAGGCGCTGGCCCGCGGACTGGCCTCCTGCTTGCTGGACGCCGTGCTCAGGCACGGCTGTGAGCCAGCCTTCGTGAGCTTGCTGCTGGAGCACGGGGCCGACCCCCAGCTCGTGTCCTGGGCGGAGCCTGACCCACACACCATGGGGAGAGTGAAGATCAACGCAGAGGCCTTGCGCCTCTACCAGGAGGCGAGGAGTAAGTTACCCACAATGCCTTTCTTCTGGCCTCGGATGAATTTAGTGTTGGCCTTGCTGCCAAAACCATCAAGTCAAGTGTGTGTGTGTTTGTGTGTGTGTGTGTGTGTGTGCAGCATGAATATCAAGGAACGAAGCTATAAACAAGTGCAGAACACCGTTATGATGCGCAGTTTAAAACGAGTGGAGTTCTGCGCTTCGCCGTTGTGGTGGGTGGAAAGGCTGAGGCTCTGTTCACTCCCTCTAGGGTGTCCGAGGCGGCTGACTCACCTGTGTCGCGTCACCATCCGTCAGGTGTTGGGCAAACGACGCCTGGGGCACGTCTCCAGTCTCCCGCTGCCCGACGCCATCAAGACCTTTCTGCTACACGGGGACGTGGACGGGCCTGCCGCGTCATCGCCGGACGCTCGCAAATGAGGCGCTCGCGGCCGCCCGCGAGCACAGACACTCGAGCCCCGGGACCTGCGCGGCCTGCTCCGAGGAGCAGAGGAGCACCGGCGCTCCTGTTTCTCACGCTGCTCCTCACGCAGGCCGGGGGAGGCGCTCCTTCCTGCACACACTACCACCTTCACGGCATGGCGTTCTGTGAGTCTAGCATGTTGGTGCACATCGGGCTTTCTTCACACAAATGTACTTTGCAGCAGTATATTGTATAAAGTGAATGTGGTCACACTGCAGATTCATACCGACTCTTTACAATCCCTTAAACTGTGATTAGTCTCGAGTAGGTGGGTAATTTACATTTAAGAACAAGTTTTCTATTTCTTCAGTGTTGGTGTGCAGGATAAAAGGAAAAAGATAAATAATCATAGCTTAATTTATGATCGTTTATGAAATGTATTTATATTATGCTTAGACATGTTTTTAAAGTTTGCCTTAATTTAAACTAAGATGCCTGAAATAAACTGTACTGCCCCTCTGTCTGTGTTTTCATGTGTGGAAACCCACAGTGGAGCTTTGTGTTCAGTTACGCTGTTGCACTGTCTCTATTCTGTGTCACCCTAGAAGAGTTTTGGAGACATCTGTGGCTTTGAGGCACCTAATGAAACCCGTTTTGGACATAAGCTTAATTAGTATATGCAAGAAATCCAGACTTGCTGTTCGGACTACTTCCCACAGAGCTGATATCACCTAGAGATCTCACTGACATAAATAGACATGATATAAGATTCCTTAGAGGTTTCCAATCTAATAGCCTACTACATTTCCCACTCTGGGCATATATTTGTTTTTGTTTGTTTTTTTCCTTCAAGCCTATTTGAAGCGCACTTCATGTCAGTGTTGTGACAGTGAAACCGCATCTTGTCAAAAACCACAAAGTGGAAAAAGCAAAGCCTGGGAAACGCTGAGCTCTGCCAGCACGTCAGCCACGGACCTCGTTACGCCGAGAGCTGTGGACCATGGAGCCCCTCGCGCCAGAGACGGGAGAGCTGGGGGTCGCACTCCGACAAACGCGCCGTCAGATCTCAAGACGTCCTCGTCGTCTGTGTCTGCTCTAATACTACTGTTGGGCTCTTCAAAGCAGCGCAGGCAGCCTGTGTCAGGAGATGGCTGAGCGTGAGTAATCGTGCTCTTTTTTTCCCTCGACGGCTTCTCAACCGTCCGACTGGAGTGGTGCCACTGAAAACCTCAAACCCCACCAGTGCACTCTGGGAGACGCGGTTCCCACTGCAGCCAGCCACGCCCCTTCTGGAGCACTGAGCCTGTGTCCAATGGCCCAACACATGCCAAATCACCTCGAGGATTCACATTGTCAGTGTTCCATTCTGATTCGTTACTATAGTAACGGGGGGGGGGGTCAACAGTTCGACTGTAAAACAGCTGATGGGTGTTTGATTTAAGTGATTTAAGTGTTTGATGAGATTTTGTGGGTGTTTGGAGTTCTAGGATCTAATGCTAACATGCTATTGTCTGTGCGACTCTGTGCTGTCCAAAAGATGGCACTCTTCTCATGTCAGGTAGTCCTCTCTCTCTCTCTCTCTCTCTCTCTCTCTCTCTCTCTCTCTCTTTCTTTCTCTCTCTCTCTCTCTCTCGCACATACGGACACTAATGATGTGACATTATTGTTGCTTGCTCAGTTTCATAAGTGCTTTAGCATATCATTACATTTGTTTTTCAGGACAAACATTGGCACGTTAAGAGTGGAAAACTGACTACTACTTCTAGACCTTTGACCTTTAAGACTTTTGACATGTATCTTGACAGACTGGTGTCTTCATACAGGAGTCTTCACATTCTACCTGGAAGCATATGAAAAGTAACAAGTAAAACCCCTTGTATACACTTCTTTAAAAAAAAAAAGTAGACTTTTTTTTATAATGCGTTGCATCCTTGGTGTATCCACTGACTATCTGCACATTTTTATTTCTTCCCAATTCATAGGAAATTAGATGTTTTTGAATAATTTAAATCTAAAGTTCATATTTATGAATGCATACTAAACAGAAATGGTTTATTCACTGCTAACTAGCCAGCATCAATGTAGCGTTCAGAGGGCAAGTAACAGGTGTATGTGTGATTTTAAAGCTCATTTTCAGTGCTTTACACAACTCTGAGATGAAATGAGCAAACCTGCTCTCATATATTTTGCAGTCACGTACCAGTACATTTACATTTTAAGAAGCACGGAGGAGTTCGCATGTCTGCTGCAAAGATCAGAACAAGACAAAAAAACGAGCGACGTTGCACAGTTTATCGTAAATGAAGACAGGTGGGTATTCCCCATCAGCGACCGGAGGTGTGCAGGACTGCGATTCGGCCGAGACCACTATTACACTTGGTCGTTTCATGCGTCTTGAGTATATGGATGGTATCCAGAGAGCTTAGCTACATAAAAATGCAGGTGTAAATGCACCCAGGGTGCGTTTAAAACTGATTAGCATTCATGAGGTGTTAGTGTTATTGGCTTTCCTGTTATATACTTTTATATACTTTTCTGTATGATAAAATCTTTTGGGTAGCAGTAATTTTAATAATGTTTCAGTATGATCAATTTGCTAGTACTCATTCCAAAGTTAAAGCTTTACAGCTTAGATACTGTAGGGCAAACATGAACAGGTGCTTTTCATGGCCACAAGTATTTTCCCCAATGGAAATGTATCTCACTTTTGATGAACAAGATGTTTTTATCTCATCTGTAGGAGATGAATGGAGGCTTTTCACCATCCTGGAGGTTTCTGAAGTGTTTCAGTGTAATATTAGCCATTTTTATTAGCCACTCTTTTATTTGTAGATGAGCA
This sequence comes from Brachyhypopomus occidentalis, assembly GCA_020368025.1. NCBI lineage: Eukaryota > Metazoa > Chordata > Actinopteri > Gymnotiformes > Hypopomidae > Brachyhypopomus > Brachyhypopomus occidentalis. Next base: position 1,765,114 of record JAGXOD010000003.1, read on the forward strand.
CCAAAGCAGCACCAACGGAATTCACACCAACAGTGTGTATATATATATATATATAATGCTGCAGGATTTTTTTTATGCTTTTCAAATACTTGAAGACTTTGAAGCAGAACGGACCTTACAACATCCGTGTTGTTGAAAAGAAAATTACCACAAAAAAAATGAAAACCTTCCATACAAGATTACATACATTTTACAGAAATGCATATATGGTGTTCCAATGGTAACACAATACATTATGTGTGTTTATGCAAACAGATGAACAACAACCCTAAGTGTAAGGGCAGCACCGTGCAAAAGACATGCATGCTATTTATCACTGTGGTAATGGATAGAACTTGACATACCTGCCATGGATATGAGAGTGCAGAGTTAGCCAGATGATTTGCTAGCCTGCTGTATTTATGCTATCTCTGCGGTATTGTGGGGCTAGACCAGGTTTAGTCCAGGCAAGGCTGGATACACTGCCTTCTCTCTTCAAGGGTGGATTGCTCCACCAGGGAGTCCACTCAGCTCCACAGTAAAATACAGTATCTGCTTCGGACATCACTGCAGAACTAAAAGCTTCGTATCTTGAAACAGGACGGGCAAGTGAGAAGCCAGGGTGGTAGTTTCACTATTGCCCTTCCAGACTTAGACCCTGGGCTAAGCTTCACTGTGATGCGCTATGCATGCTTATACTTTTAACCAAATGCTTACTTTGTAACTTTTAGTTGTTGCTGTTGTTAAAAAGTTCTAAGATGTTGGATTGTTTCATTTTTTGACATTGTAATGAAAGCCTGGCTTTGAATATAAAATTTAATACATTATAATATTTAAAAATAATACTTTAATGGCGCATAAGAGAATGGAAGGCTTCCATTACGTAATAGATGTTTAAAATTAGAATTAAAATTGGAGGGATTATTCAAAGTTACATATAATTTAGAATTAGATATAGTAAATATGAAATATTCAGACATATATGTGCTGTGTACTGAAGTATTTAGGTTTAAAGATGCAAATACAATTTTGAAAAGGAAATGGATAGTGGCTTCCTCATTACAGTACAAGAACAGCTCTGTTTAATGAAGATCCTTTGGACTGTGTCTGGCCCAAGAAGGGAACTGCACTCATATTCAGCTCTGCATAGATGACATGTCCTTACTGCTGGAGTTTCAAATCTGCAGACTACACTAGAGGTGGTTGGCGTTACTAAAAAGACAGCAGGCCATAGTGTAGAGCGCTAGGCAAACAAACAAACAAACAAACAAACAAAGCCAGGTAGACATGTTGTAGTTTGTGATGGATATATGTCTCCTTGTTGTGTTGTGTTTGGATATTTGACTCATGTCTTATAAATGTGTTTGTTAGAGCATACAGTGTTTGAGGTGCAAGGTCTGTAGATGATATGGGTTAAGTAGGAAATGCAGCAGACTGCATCTGAAGAATTTATTTGACCATATAAAAATGTGAGTGTGTGTGTTGCATATAAAAGGCCTTACTTTGCCTTTATTGAGATTGGGAAACAGCTGCATGTTATTTGGAGTTCATTTTAATCTCTCATTGCCTTTCTGAGTAAATCACACGTGAACTACTTGCACTAGAATTTCACTGCCTTAATTACAACATATTTTTCTAAGGGTGATCTCACTTTCTGTCTTGTTTATTTTTGGTGTGGCTTATAAACTTCCCCATTAGCTTTCAACATTGTTTGGATTTGGACACGGGACAAAGCATTTCCCCTTTCCCATTTTCATATGTGTACATCACCTGTGACTTAGATTATGGTATTTAAACTCTGTCTCCAGTTAGAAGGACACTGTCAAGGAGTCCAGCACTATTAGTATGGAATCCAAGTAAAACAGGCCTTTATGTTTGCTGCACTGTCAGATCCGTATAACAGGAAGGATTAGCTGACAGGGGCACTTCAGAAATTATTGGCATTTTTTTCTTTTTTGTGTCATGCACATGCAGAATCAATGAAAACAGGGTGTGTGTGTGTGTGTGTGTGTGTGTGTAGACCTTTTTCTTTTTTACTTTCAGCAGGTGATTGCTTGGTAGACAGTCTATGTGGCAGAATACGAATACGCCTTCAACATTAAGGAAATGCGACGCCGAAGTCATTAGCAGGACTTAAGACAGGAAGTACAGAACGGAGGAAGTTTACCTATAAATACATCGCTTGGTTTTAATTGGAAAACCACAACTGCATAATGGCATTTAATGTGACTTCTTTTTCCAGTGGCACTGGTAGTTGGGAGCTGCAGCAGATATAGGATCACAGATTAGCGCCCCAAAATCTCCACTCTTGCCATTGTGAATGAAAAGCTGGTACATGAAACACATACACTTTAAACCACATACTGCCATGCATGCTGAAAACCAATACTCAAAAATGAGTAATAATTTATCTAGAACTATGAACTAGCGGTCTGGAGAAGCTGTATACAAACTGGCTCATTAATTCATGTGGAGAAATTTTATCTGATCGTGTTTGGTGCATAAAATGTAGAATGTTTTTATTTCTCCACATTGATCTCTTATAGAACTAAAAACAATGATTACTACATCCCTCCCAGAAAAATGTTGTAACGTTTTTTTTCCCTTTTTTCCTTTGAAATACCACAGTCTCAGAATCTTTCCAGCTCTGTAAGTACAGAGGATCTGTAATTGATAGTGTTCATTAAGCCAAATTACCCATGGTTAATTTCTTCAGTGAAGCCTCGGCACTGGGGAGCAGCTATGGGGCGTGCCATGATGTTGGCCAGAGAACAAAGCTATCAGGAGCCACGTCTGAGGGAATATGGGCTTCCTCCTGAAATTAACCAGGAATTGTCACCCGACTGACAAAACCACCATCCGACAACAACATCAGCGGTGGATCCTGAAAAGTGGAAGAGGAGAATTCCACAACCACTGTGGGAATGCAGTAAAATGTGTTTTCCTGAAGCCCAGTATCCCATACTTAAACCTGCAGGCATGGAAATTAGAGAAAGGGCTTGCGTCCCAGGAGACGGGGCCTACCCAGAAGGCTTGTGAATCCTACCGGCCCGGTGATTCATAGTGATCCTGGATGAAGTCACACAATGCACCCTTCTCCCCCCCAAGACACCAATCGCGAACCCTCCATGGTTTCTTTCACAGTAGCTTTTTAAAAATGTTTTTTTATATTTTTGAATCATACCATTATGTAACAAAGAGTACATTAGCAGACTCCAAAAAGGTCTGCTGTTGTCACTTCTGTGATACAGATCAAGTGACCTTGAAAGTGGAACTGAAATTGAGACTTGGGAAGAGCAAGAAATTGGGGTGTCCTGTTTGGACCTGGGCCCAACTCAACCCCAACCTCAACCCCAACCTCCCCCCACAACCCCCCTTGGGACCCCTCTGACCGACGGTGGGAACAGTTCCAAATCCACAGCCCAATGCCACATCAAATCAACCATTTCCTCTGTTGATAAGAAGACCCAGGCGAGGCTCGGAGGTCACCCGTAAAGGGGGAGACGGGAGAGAGACGTTGAGAAGGCTCGCCGTCCTGGCAGGGGCTCTGGCTTGTCATCTCCCCCCTCAAAAGCATCTCACGTTTCTCCCTCAGAGGCGGCGAGAGACGCTGGGAGCTCGGTCTCGCCATTCAGATGCTTTCTCTGCCATTCACACGTGCAGCTCATGCTGTAACAAATACACGCATGTTTCATATGTACATGTACCACGTTTCATACATGTATGCATACACGCGTGTTTCATATGTACATACAGCACGTTTCATACATGTATGCATACACGCGTGTTTCATACGTACATACAGCACGTTTCATACATGTATGCATACACGCGTTTCATACGTACATACAGCACGTTTCATACATGTATGCATACACGCGTGTTTCATACGTACATACAGCACGTTTCATACATGTATGCATACACGCGTGTTTCATACGTACTGTCTGTGTTATCAATGCTTATATGTGCTGTGGGGATTTCTTGAGTGCTCACAGATCTGGTGATATTTTTTTGTCTCCTACTAATGTTATCTCTCTATATTTTCACCCCGATCTGTGAACGGCAGCACGTTTCTGATGCAACTCTTGGTTTCCCGGTGCTTTACACCGAGGCCCTGGAGGAACATAATTTCGTTACCTTGTACTTGTGCAATGTGTAATGACAATAAAGCTCTATACTATACGATTGCACATTTCATATACACATATGCATACACGCATGCTTCAGACATATAGCATGTTTCATACATATGTGCATACACACGTTTCATATGTACATGTACCACGTTTCATACATATATGCACAAAGAGATGTTTCGTACAAACGTATAGCGCATTTCATACATATGTGAATACACGCATGTTTCATACCTACGTATAGCGCGCGTCATACATGTGCATACAGGCAAGTTTCACGCCCACGTATAGCGCGCGTCATACATATGTGCATACGCGCATGTTTCACGCCGACGTATAGCGCGTCATACATATGTGAATACACGCATGTTTCATACCTACGTATAGCACGCGTCATACATGTGCATACGCGCATGTTTCACGCCCACGTATAGCGCGCGTCATACATATGTGCATACGCGCATGTTTCACGCCGACGTATAGCGCGCGTCATACATATGTGCATACGCGCATGTTTCACGCCGACGTATAGCGCGCGTCATACATATGTGCATACGCGCATGTTTCACGCCCACGTATAGCGCGCGTCATACATATGTGCATACGCGCATGTTTCACGCAGACGTATAGCGCGCGTCATACATATGTGCATACGCGCATGTTTCACGCCGACGTATAGCGCGCGTCATGCATGCAGCGCATGTTTCACGCCGACGTATAGCGCGCGTCATATGTGCATACGCGCATGTTTCACGCCCACGTATAGCGCGCGTCATACATATGTGCATACGCGCATGTTTCACGCCGACGTATAGCGCGCGTCATACATATGTGCATACACGCATGTTTCACGCCGACGTATAGCGCGCGTCATACATATGTGCATACGCGCATGTTTCACGCCGACGTATAGCGCGCGTCATGCATACGCGCATGTTTCACGCCGACGTATAGCGCGCGTCATACATATGTGCATACGCGCATGTTTCACGCCCACGTATAGCGCGCATCATACATATGTGCATCTGTTAAGTAGGGTTTTCTCAGTATATATTTGAGTATATCTAGGCGTCCATACTGACTGTATCTAATAATATCTTTGCTTAAAGTTTCTTCCTGATTTTAGCCTAAACTAACTAGCTAGAGATTTTGTTCTGAGTAAAACAATGAAGCACTTTTTGTAAGTCGCTCTGGATAAGGGCGTCTGCTAAATGCCGTAAATGTAATGTAAATGTAAATGCATACGCGCATGTTTCACGCCCACGTATAGCGCGCGTCATACATATGTGCATACGCGCATGTTTCACGCAGACGTATAGCGCGCGTCATACATATGTGCATATGCGCATGTTTCACGCCCACGTATAGCGCGCGTCATACATATGTGCATACGCGCATGTTTCACGCAGACGTGTAGCGCGCGTCATACATATGTGCATACGCGCATGTTTCACGCCCCGCGTCATACATATGCAGCGCATGTTTCATAGCGCGTCGTCATACATATGTGCATACGGCGCATGTTTCACGCCGGCGTATAGCGTGGCGTCATACATATGTGCATACACGCATGTTTCACGCCGACGTATAGCGCGCGTCATACATATGTGCATACGCGCATGTTTCACGCCGACGTATAGCGCGCGTCATACATATGTGCATGCGCGCATGTTTCACGCCCCGTATAGCGCGTCATACATATGCATACGGCGCATGTTTCACGCCCGGCGATATAGCGCGCGTCATACATATGTGCATACGCGCATGTTTCACGCAGACGTATAGCGCGCGTCATACATATGTGCATACGCGCATGTTTCACGCCGACGTATAGCGCGCGTCATGCATACGCGCATGTTTCACGCCGACGTATAGCGCACGTCATACATATGTGCATACGCGCATGTTTCACGCCGACGTATAGCGCGCGTCATGCATACGCGCATGTTTCACGCCCGACGTATAGCGCACGTCATACATATGTGCATACTGGCGCATGTTTCGTATAGCGCATCATACGTCATGCATACAGCGCATGTTTCACGCCGGCGTATAGCGCGTCATCGCATCATGCATACGCGCATGTTTCACGCCGACGTATAGCGCGCGTCATACATATGTGCATGTTTACGCGCATGTTTCACGCCCGGCGTATAGCGGCGCATGCGCGTCATAGCGGCGTCATACATATGTGCATACGCGCATGTTTCACGCCGACGTATAGCGCGCGTCATACATATGTGCATACGCGCATGTTTCACGCCGACGTATAGCGCGCATCATGCATACGCGCATGTTTCACGCCGACGTATAGCGCGCGTCATACATATGTGCATACACGCATGTTTCACGCCCACGTATAGCGCGCGTCATACATATGTGCATACACGCAAGTTTCACGCCGACGTATAGCGCGCGTCATACATACCGCGCATGTTTCACGCCGACGTATAGCGCGCGTCATACATATGTGCATACGCGCATGTTTCACGCCCACGTATAGCGCGCGTCATACATATGTGCATACGCGCATGTTTCACGCCGACGTATAGCGCGCGTCATACATATGTGCATACGCGCATGTTTCACGCCCGACGTATAGCGCGCGTGCATATGCGCATGTTTCACGCCCACGTATAGCGCGCATCATACATATGTGCATACGCGCATGTTTCACGCCGACGTATAGCGCGCGTCATACATATGTGCATATGCGCATGTTTCACGCCCACGTATATAGCGCGCATCATACATATGTGCATACGGCATATGTTTCACGCCATGTTTCACGCCCACGTATAGCGCGCATCATACATATGTGCATACGCGCATGTTTCACGCCCACGTATAGCGCGCGTCATACATATGTGCATACACGCATCTTTCACACCCACATATAGCGCGTTTCATACATATGTGCATACACGCACGTTTCATACGTACATGTAACTGTCATGCATACACACTTCTTACATATATATACGTTTCATCCACCATATTTTTATGAATCCATTTGCCATAGCTTGGAGTGTTAAATTCCAAAGCCACCTGCATGTCCGTTGATAAACTTTTTGTTTTTTGTTTTTTTTCCCTGAATGGCATATTTAGGAGGAAGGACCCTGAAGCACACTGATTCGCTGCTGAATCTGAGTGCTCTGGGGTGGGGGGGGGGGGAGACGGTGAACTGGGCCGCTGTGATGTGGGGATTCAAATATGAGGAGTGAACACATGAAAAGCAGGGGTCCATACAGCTCAGCCATGTGGCACATAACCCGATCCTCCCAGAGGGCCGGCGATCACGGAGGAGGCCCCTATCAGGCACGCTCGCTCAGAGCACACCTCCTCTGCCAGGCCTGCTTAGTGGGCCCTGATTCTGCAGGCTTCTGACCACACTCCCCCCCTTCAGCCTCCTGTCGAGATCATGAATTTCCTGTCTGCTTTGGTTTCCCCCTGGACATGATCAGTGACAGGCAGGTGTGGACGCGATACTCCCTTCTCTGCACTTGATATCCTAACGTTATTGCAAAGGTCACAGAAGTGAATTTATCAAGGGTTCATTCCAATTAACTTTGTCGTCGTCAGTACGGCAAGTTGGATTCACGTCTTTCCTGCATCGCATGGGTGATAATTGAAGATTGGGAACATCTGTGCAGAGTAAAGCTGCTTCTATGCTATTTAATATTTGACAAGGCAGTGAATACGTACAGAGTGCAGATTTAGTGATAGTGAGTAATATATGGATGGACGGTTTGTAGTCGTACCGCGGGGAGGGTTGAAGCATCCAGCACTGGTGCACCCAGGAGTCCCGGAGACCGTGTAGCTCCCCAGAGTCTCTGTGGAAGGCAGAGATGTGTGACAGTGGAGCGAGGATCCTGTCCTCGGTGAATTCCATCCTGCAGTATATTGCTCTTGTGGTTTCCGACGGTTTCTGAAGTCTCGGAGACGTCTGTTGGTTTATAATCTCAGATGTCATTCTTCACAGTGACATGCCATTGAGAGAAACTGTAACCCTTCTCTATATCAAGGCAAACTACATCTCTTTTTGTGCGTACGAAGGAGCCATATTACTTGTAGAGCAAAGTCAGCTATTATTCCTTCGCCCAGGGGCAAAGTGAGCGTACTCTCTGAAATCACAACTAGACATTTGTTCCAGAGTCTTTTGTGTATTATTCTGATACCGCTGTGCACGTTGCACCCATCAAAATCACCATCTCGGTGGTCCCAAATATTTATCATTTGGATATGAAATATAGACAAAACGTCAAAATAATGTGGGAAATGTACAATGATTGATCTGAAATAGATCTTTAAAAGAGTTTAGAAAAGTAGAGTTTAGAAAAGTAGAGTTTAGAAAAGTGGCCTGGAGAGACTGTATGAAATGTTTGGAGCTGCCTGTGGCATGCTTTTGATTTTTTGCTTTAGAAGTTGCTGTTGAATGTTTTGAGGAAGTCATTAATTTCTCCAGCAGTAGTATGGGATTGGGATTGTGGATTGGAAATATTCTGTAATCCATCTCAGAGAGTAAGATCTTAAATGACAGGAGACGTGTGGCGTGTGGGCGCGGCTCAGCTCTGGGCATCGACACACTCCCAATCGGGCCGCTGCTTCACGTCTGGGCCCACTCACAAACTTCAGCGTTTCATCCCTGGTGTGTGCCTCCCTCTGGCCCAGGGGATATCCACCCATTAGTAAACGCAGCCTCTGTAATTTGCTCGTCAAGAAGGCAGGATCCTCAGTTTACCGAGGTCGCCTTGCCTCTCATTTTCTCGCCCGCACACCAGCGTCGCTACGCGCGAGCACCACATCCGCGTGCTTTAATCTTCCGCATAAACAATCATCTCGTTATGAATGCATCACTTGCAGCGTTGTTTGGTCCTCCAAAAGTATCATGAACTCTCATGCACTCAGTCATCTTGTTAGAGGATCAGCATGATGCACAGAAATCTGAAACAATCTGCTTTGTCTCACGTGCTTTTTTTTTGCATTATTTTTCCAATCAGGTTTGTCCTTACTAAACACATTCTAAGGCGATGACGGTTTAGAAGTTATACATTAAGATTTTGCATCTGATCTTTTTACACAAATTCAGCAAGCAAAAATTTCCACAGAGTTTACACCAGCCTTTTGTGATATAACTGTTATATGACCTCACACATGATAATATATCTCCTCCAATATATGAGCTCTTTCTATCTCCTCTGGTCCTACACTGAAGACTAAATGAGTGATGGTGCATCAGGAGAGCGATCAGGATGTAGTAAAATGTGTTTAGTGGACAGGACGTCCTGTGATCACTTCCCTCTGAGAAAGCAGCATGAACGCAGTCTTATTTATTTCTTTGTCTTTTTTTTGTGTTGTTTACGGCCCGGGATACGGCGCCTGCTAGCCACATTACAGCAGGAGGGAAGGAACGGAGACGGAGCTCTGTGACGGCTAGACGCTGATCTGAGCGCGGAGACATCCCCGAGGTGGACGCTTGCTCCCCTGCGCCGCGGACGCCCAACGGGGTGCGCCCGCATTCGGACATCTCGCTCGCGATTAGACTGACACGAGCGGTCCTCGGCTGCACATCACATCCAAACCGTTTCCAGCCGTCCCCACTCGCACATGACTTTGTGTTTAGTCCTGAGCGTTTATGAGCGTCGAATGAAAGCAGACTTGCAGTGAGGTAAGACAGCCAGCCATACTGACAAAAGTAGCCCTTACCGAACGTCCATGGGCAGCGTTCATGCTTATATCACTTTGTAAATTGTGAAGAAGCAGTTTACAGCGCTGGTTTCCTGCTGTGCGGGCTGAGTGGCAGGATTGTGTTTGTGTCCAGGCCCTCGAGGTGCTCACTGACAGGGCCGCTGCCAAGGGTCGCTCAGGGAGAGATCTCTGCAATCATCCCCACTATCGTAAACACGCTTTGCTTTAGTTTGCTTCAGACCTGCTCCGATAAACAGGAGGCCGGAACATACGGTGAGTGTGTGTGCATGGGTGTTTATACGTGGACGTGTGTGTGTGTGTGTGTGTGTGTGTGCGATAGGTCTAGGCGGAGTGGCTGGTAATTGCTTTTGTGTATTTTCTTCTGTCTGTGTGCGGGGGAGGGGAGGGGGAGGCGGGCCTGGTCCAATTACGCTTCTCTAACGCGGTGCATAAACATTTCAGCTCCTAGTGCATGTCGTATTTATCGCAACGCACTTCCTAGAGTAATGGTGGCCATATTTCTATGATAAAAAGGGCTCGCAGTGTAGGCGGGGTGGGGGGTTCGTTCTTTGCATGCGACAGGGTGCTACACACAGTTATTCTTCCCTCTGTGTTTGATGGGTGGGACGCTCGCCAAGGAGGTTGTGTGTGTTTATACTGTCAAATGTGTACCACATGGGGACTCAGGTCCGCTCCTTCACCCACATCATCCAGTGCCCTCAGCAGCATACTGACCCCCCAGAGTAATCAGGCGGCATCTCTGCTGTTGTGTGCAACAGGGCTGTGCACCTGCGTCGCGGCTTCACATACAGTCAACGCAGTTTCCGGCAAACGAAGACGCTGCCGAACTCATTAGCGGCAACGGCGAGGTGCACCCTGGGTAATGGATGGGTGGTGTTCTCTCCCGATCTCCCGCTCTTTAGAGATTGAGCTGCAGAATATTAAAGCTAAAAGCTGATCTGATATCAGCTCTCTCTCTCTCTCTCTCTCTCTCTCTGAGAACTCATGCATATCGGCCTCCTTATAAAGCCCGCTGAACTCCGCTGTTTTAGCATCTGATTAAGTTATTTTGCACAACACCTGCAGAACGTCAATACTTTTGTTTCTTTGAAAATCATAAGACTCACACGCAACTATGGAACACGTCCCTGGAGTTCTCACGTGCACATGTTCCTACTCTCGCGTGCACGTGTTCCTACTCCACGCAGACCCTCGCATGCCCTGAATTTTTTTAGTTTTGTCCTATTGCATAAACGGCCTCCAGAAGGCTTTTGATTTACACCCATATTCGCACGTTTCATTCTTCCGCCTGCTTAGAGAGGTCTTGTTCGAAAATCCGAGTTTAAATCATACACTTTCATTACAGCCAGCGGCCGCCGTGGTGCTTTTTAGCCTCTGACAGCGTCGTAAAGCACAGTAATGGAAGCGGGAGAGCTCAGCATGGTGAGAGCGCTGCGCCAGAGTCTCGGAGCCCCACGGCCCTCGGCAGCTCCGCCGCCACGCGCCCCTACTTCAACCAAAGAGCTCCGCTAACAGCATTCAACAACGGGGAGAGAGAAGGTGAAGGGAGAACATGCCTGCTTCTCCACAGGAAAGTAAACACACGTTTGGCCTCACAGTTTCCTGCAGCCCAGCTGCTGAGAGCCAGACCTGGGCAGATGTTCCAGCGAGCTTGGTTCCTCGCTGAGGTTTATTTGTCCAGCCTATTTATATACACACTTTGTTTATTTACTTCATTAGGCCTTGTAGTGTCTGTCAGCAGGTCACTTCCAGTGAGAAATTAGGAGTGTTTACAGTTTTCCCCCTCGACCAAACACACGCACGCACACACGCACGCACACACGTGGCGCGGCGGTGCGCTCTGATGGCAGACCACTTCCGAGGAGGAGGTCAATGGGAAACATAAGAGGCGGCCATGTGTCTTGACGGAGAGGGCGTGGCTGGGGTTGCATGGCAACAAGTGTTGCGATCATCCACCTTGTGTGCAGCATGGAAGTATCACGGAGATTCAGAAAAGTAATTTTCATTTCTTTATGAGTTCGCGTTAGCGAACATGTAACTGTCAGAAAACAAAGAATCGGAGTTAAATCTTTTTTTTCCCTTTGGTTGGAGGTAGTGGATTTATCCACAGCTTCAGATACCATCTGTCCCATATGATCCCATCAAGGGGATCTGGTGATTCTTGATCAAGGCACAGAAATACAGATGTGTGTTCAGATGTTGCATCTTGCTGAATTTAAACTCCTCAGTTGTTTACAGACAACATGGCCAAGCGGCTTGGCCTTCACCAAGAGATGTCCTGTCCACTTCAGGGACAGGACGGTCCTGTCCAATCACATCATTGTCACGGTATTGTCCACGGCTCTGCTAAATTTGATCCGGCTGCAACGCAAGTACCCAGATGCATTTTTATGCTAATTATGGACGGGGCCATTGTCTCTCTCTCTCTCTCTCTCTCTCTCTCTCTCTCATGTTCAAATCAAAATCATGCATGGAAAATCCAAGATGAGCTTATTATGGACCCCATGTGCAAAGATCCAAAAGGGGCTTAAATATGGCGAGCTACGGCAGGACCAGTTCAGAGATACTGGCCCAATCCTGGCCAGAGCATAATGCAGCGTGGGGGTTCACCATGCCCGGTACCCCACAGCTCATTTTAGACTGTGTAAACCAGCCATTAAAATGTATATTAAATATGACATATAAAAGGATTTGTTGATGTGCACCAAACAAGTAAATCTGACTACAGAGCCTATGAAGAGTTTGTCAGCGTTAAGCAGTCACTAGTTGTTCGGCGGCCCACCATGTTACCTCCTGAGGAGCGGTGGGAGTGTCCCTGGTCCCCCTGCCCTTAATTCAAAGCATCTTTCAGTGTGCAAGGCTCTGAAAAGGATGTGGCTAAAACAAATAAAAGAATCATAAAGAGGGGATCAAAGCGGCCTTGCAAATCCATTCCTTCTGGGCAGAGAGTATTTCAAATAAAAGAAAGAGAGGCTTGTGGGGAGGGGAGATACCACATCCCCGCGGCATATCTCGCCGACGGGGTCGCAGGCATGCGCAGGACGCGCGGTGGCTCCACGGAGCGAGCGGCTCGTCTGTCCAAACACCTCGTGCGTCCGACACACGGTGCACACGAAGCCTTTGTCATAACCCTATTTATCAAGTCTGGGGAGGGGTGTGTGTTTTCTTTGCTGTGCTGAGGACTCTCAAAGACAGATGTTGGCATGAGCATTTGACCGTTATGAAGCGCAGGCCCATCAGGAAGTCGGTAATGCCTGCAAGGCCCGTGTGCCTGGGCAAGACATTTGGGCTGCAGAGGCCGAGTCACAGTGGTGAAGATATCGCTGCTGTCTCCTTCTCATCTGTCACTGACCACATGGGGCTGGCTTAACCTGCTTCATTTAACCCCACAGCTGAACAGTCAGTCTCTCACACACACACACACACACACACACACACACACACACACACACACACACACCTCGTAAATACACCCAGCTCCTGGGTGATGTCTTCTCCCTCTTATAAGCATGGGGCAGTGGCAAAGGATTCTGGGTAACGCTTGTCTTAAGTGGTCCTTAGCATGCAGTGATTCTTACTGCGTGATTCCTCCTCCATGCTTGTAATCAGCAAGTGCTGTTATTTTACACGCAATTTACAATATGGAACATCATGCATTTCACAACACATTTTCTTATTAAAGTAGAGAAAAATGGCCTTAAGGAGTAACCAGGCAGTGTTGCTTGTTTGACTTATTTCACAACAGATCAAAGATTTTTCTTTTCCACATGAGCCATATTATGACTAATTTTCCACTGAAAAGAGAAGAATCTTCAAACTCCTCGCTCAGCAACACATCAGGATGGTGAGGAATATGTACAGCAGAACAGGAGCGGAGTTCTCTGTAGCGCTAAAGGTCGAAGCTTCGTTTGCCTTTGTACGAGCTGCATGTCTATAAAGACGGGCACCCTGTGCTGGTGCAGCCATTCTTAAGTCTTCCAAAAACACAAAAGAGTCACTGTATGACAGTGTCAGCAGTCAGGGGAGTCACACAAGTCACACAAAGCCTTTGTAATCACCACAAAGGACATACCAGTGGGATAAGTCAATAACTCATCCAGCAAACAAACTTTGATGTTGGTAAGTGATCCAAACCAATTTTTTTTTTCTTTTTTCTTTTTTTTTTTGTGAAAAGCCCTCTGCTACATCTTTGGTTTGCGGTGTGTTTTGGAACAAACGCGAACGGCGATGCTGTGTGCTGGTCTCCTGACCTGCATCGTGACTATAAACAGAAAAAGTAGCCGTCTCGTGTGTAAAGCTAACATCTCTACGTCCTGGACTGCTGACCTGTGTGTGCACCAGCTCAGCGTCCCGTGGTGTGGCAGTGACACTGACGTCCTTTGATAGCAGCCTACAAACGCCCCTTGTGCAGGTCGGATTTGTTCCAAGGTGAAGTAAAGTCTCAAGATGTCTCCCACAATTCATAGCGTGAGCTAACACGCACTCCTTTTTTCATGGTGGTGAAACGCAAACTGAATCACTTCTGGAACATTCTACACAGAATGGCGGGAAAGAGGCAGCGTAATCAGTTCCAGCGGGACGAGTGAAGTGAAAATGTGATCCGCACAAGCATCACGGCAGAGCGAAGCGTGAACCAGCTCTCCTGTGGAGAGGCTGCGTTGCGTAAGGACCACACTCTGACCCCTGCGGGGTCTCCCTCCACGGCCTTCCACCCTTGAAAAGGAATCGTTCCCGGCTATTAAAATACCTCCAAAAATATGGGATGCTTATCAAATAACAAGAAACACATTGCCCTGTTTCCTCGCCAGCCTGCCAGGGACGTTAGCCGAGGAGATATCTCCACCTTTCAAGTCGCCTTTGAAGTCTCCGACCTTATATGGGCTTTGTGTGTCGGGGGGGGGGTGGAGGGCAGCAACTCTCTGTGAGGGGTGGAGTCGTAGACGCCGCCCGTCTCCATGAAGAGACGTTCCAATCCTGCATTTAGCACCACCACGCAGGTTCTGGTGAGGGTCGCCGTCTTTACCTTCCAGAAAAAAAAAAAAGCATGAAAGCAATTATATTAACAGCAGTTATGCTCTTTGTATTCTTCCAAAGAATAAAAAACGAAGCATCTACTATGGAGCATGGGCGAACGGTGCTTTAAGTGACATAAAATACTTTTCCACAGTGATGTGTTTTCCAGTGTTGAACGGCCCTGCTAATTTATGCAGGCGTCAGTCTCGCATCTGACCAATCAGAGACTGGTAGTGTTCCAGGTAGGGTCTTCTGTAGGTGGGCGTATTTCCATGCAGGGAGCTGAGCTTGGTAAAGGTATACGTCTGGTCGCAGCAGATGCCTTTAGCAGCATGGGGGTGGTGGAAATATGCATTTGTCTACCGTATGTATTACTGGAGCATCCTAATTGGTCACCCGCTATGGAAAAGTGTGTGCACATGTAGTGCACGTGCACACATGGATAACTATTGCCACACAAAACGTAAACAGTCGCTCCACTTTCAAATTTCAAACAATACATCATATTCCAGAATATTTAACTGTGGATTTAGAAGATAAATTGAACAGTCACAAACACACTTTACTTGAATACAATTTTTCCATCGGCTGTTAGTAAATCGACCCCAAATAACCCTGGCGGTAGAGGGAAGAACCTTCCTCACATGGCAACCAGGGCTGGGTAAACACCCTCGTGGCACGTGCGAGCGAGGATGCCCGTCTGTCTTTGACATTCGCGTCGCACGTCCGCCGCTGCACGTGCGTTCCTCCGCTGTGCCTCATGCGCGCCGTGTCCAGCCCAGCGACGGCTCCCTCGTGCTGCTCTTTCAGGAGGAAATTATTTTTCATTGCCCCCGAAAGAGAGGACCGCTGCCAAGCACCACCGATCCGCACTCTCCGCTGTCGGGTTGCCAAGTCTTCGGCTAACTCCCCGCAGAGCGGCTCGGCCTCCTCCAGACCTGCTCTCACAGAGCGGTGGAGGGGAAGGGAGATGAGGGTCACTGAGGCTTAGCGAGGGCTTGCCGGCCTGCTTTTCTACCCCTGTGCAGGGCCTGGAGTGTGGAAGGGCTCTATTTCATTTCGAATGTACTTTCTGTCTGTCTGAAGCAATATTTACATCCAGCTCTCCTCGGTCATCTCTGTGGCTCTGCTCTCGTGCGGCAATGACGTGAAAAATGCTATCGTAGAAAAAGCATTGCTGTTTTTTTTTCCTTTGTTGAGTTCATGTAAGCTGTCATATGTTAAATGTAACCAAACAGTTACTAAAGGAACTCGGACCCGTTCCTCTTTGCACTTGCGGTCTCTTTTTGAAGAATTTGTCTTTGAATTCTTTGAATTATTATGGACTTCATATAACTGTCAACATTAAAGTAGTTGTTTGGGGAAACCAGAGGAAAATGCAGGAAAATAACTATCAGGCCGTGAATCCTGGATGCCACAGGCCCTTTCATCAGATGAATCAACAGAGAAACAAAAATGGCGTTTCACTGCTCCAAACCTGCATTTCATCATGCAGTAACTCCACCAAGCACAGTCCTCTGGGGCACGTGGCCAGACTGAAAGACCAGGATGTAGCTTGCCGTGCTGCTGCACTGACTGTGGGTGAGCAGATCTGCAGGTGGGTGTGACTCCCCTCCTGCTGGGTCAACGTCCTGACGAAGCCTCCGGGGTTCCAACGGCAGGTTTCAGGGCAGAGCAGAGAGCCTTGCAGGGCTGGGCAAGACGGTCCCGCCCGCACCCGCTGTATCGTGAAATTTGATGAGTCATTGATCCTGTGTTTCTCTTCATGGAAGCACTTTTATCCTGTTTCCTGTTGCTGCGTCTCTCTGATTGGTGTTTATGTTTAGCAATCTGTTTCTCATAAGCTTTTGTTTTTACTATTTTTCTTGTCTCCTTTTTTTAGGGAAATAATAGAGGATTGGAGGATTACAGTATAATACTCTTGGCAATAGTTAAAAGCAACAGGAAGTACAACACCTTAGGCACAGGCTGTTGGATTAAGCACGAGATGGACTGGCAACGTAAAGTTCAAAATCAGTCAAGACCACATGACAGCTGTTCCTGATGTGTGACCGCTGGACTCTCCATTAATTGCTCATTATTTCAATTCCAAACGAATCCATTTTGGTCGAGTCCTTATTGCGTTTATCTGTGCCTGGCCCTCTCCATATACATTCTTTGATCTCGTACCTCTGCAATAAGAATGTATCTGTACTCGCTGCACCACAGCAGCCCAGTGTTGTAATGCCTAAAGTATGCCCCCCCCCTTCTTCTTCCTCTCTCTCTCCATGGGAAATTAAAGTGATACCGCAATGACTGTGACCTTTTCGCCAAGCCTCCAGGGTTTTTGCAATTAGCAATTATGGTCACATGGCTTCTGTGGAGGCCCCTGCTTTGTTCTCATTGACCACTTAAGGATTTCACATGGGGCTACAACACATGGCGCGTTTTCGTAAAACCTCCGGCCCTAACCTTGATAACATTTTTGTCTGGGCACTTTAATCTCTGCCCTGAGATGAAGGAGAGTGTCAGAATATATTCTGGACGGAGTGTGTCACCTCGCTCTGTGTGACCTCCGCTCTGTTTAGACGGTTAGGGGATTACAGGAAAAGACTGGGCTCTCCGCTAAAGGATAACGAGCAAATAACCCTCCAGCACGTGGACCTGACTGAGGTTTGTTTGTGCTCCAGTGCCTTACATGCAAATGCCTGCGTGTATCCTGGGCATGGAAAAGGAGGCAGGCTGGCACTTTCCCAAGGTACCTCATGGGACGTCACCCCTCTGCCCTGACACCCCCATCGCCCGCCAAATTGTCCTCTTCACGGAAACCATGCAGGCCTTCAAATTGCTTTCAGATGTGATATTTCAGTTCCAAAAAATGGCAGCAGCTTTGCTGTCTCCAAGCTGGGATTAATGTGGTGGTAATATCTTTATCAAAAGGCTTCGGGAGTCTCTCCAGGTTCTGAAGTGGTCACGTCACAGGAGCTGCGTACGGCGGCAGGGTCTCACGTGCAGGGTGCGTGGAGATGGGCCCCGCCAGGGGCTTCACTTCTCCAGCTAAGGACGCGGTTGTGTGCTTCTGTATCCGCACAATTACAGCCATTTATTCTTATTATCTGGGGGAATATATATACGTCAAACATGTCAAAATGAAACAGGCGAAGAGGGGTCGTGTGTCAGGTCCTGGGGTTTTCTCACAGCAGGGTTCCCGAGCCACGCGTTCCTGAACGGCGGGCGGCTGAGCGACTGTGGATGACCCCAGCTTCGCCGCCGCTCGATTTTGGAGAACACGCCTGACAAAGATGGATTAGAATGGTTGTATTCCCCCATGTTTGCGATGTTTTCTCCTGACTCACTGGAGTGGTGGTTCTGTGCTATGATTCACAGGTCTGACTCATTCAGGACCAGGACGCAGGGAAAGGCACACTGAACATTATGACCAAACAGAGGCTTACGCTTTGTGTTAGACAATCAGTCTATTCTGAAATGATGAATATTAGCTCAGGAACCTGAAGTATTTGTGCGCTTATATTGAACTGGTCATATATTGAATCATTTTTGTCAGATTCATTGTACCCATTTGTTGAGACCCACTGTATACTTTTCTTTTTGTTATTCTCCCAAACAAAGAAACTGGGTTTTCCTGCAGATAGCAACAATATGCTTCGAATGGCTGTCTTGAACGGTTCTGGCCTAAAATAACAGTGCGCAAACATCTGTCCACACCACCAGTCTCTTGCATCTCCTGTCCGAGACTTTAATAAGGCTTCACTTCCTCTTTCATTTCACACAGGAAAGCTGAAGATGACAAAACTCGAACACAAACCACAGTCAACGTATGGACAGTCAATGTTATCTTTTTTTGTTTCTTCGAGGAGCCCGACTACTCTTCAGGCCATACTCCCTGCACCTGTGCCGTAGGCACAAAAGCCATTGGTCTTTATCTCATTGGGTGATAACAGGAGAACAGCCTAAACGTTCCCATATGGCCTGTCAACAGGACCAGTCCCATGGTGCATCTCTTCGACCCCCTGCAGCACAGGGGTGAGATGTCTCAGCAGTGGCCCCTTCTCTCTCTCGCCTCGCACATTCTCAGGAGCCCGAAAACGTTGACCTCCTGAACCACGTGGCCGTTCAGCAGCTCTGCCGCAAGTATTCGGGGGTCTGGAGGAACAATTAACACCCCTACCTTAGAGAGAGCGACAGAGAGAGAGAGAGAGAGAGAGAGAGAGAGAGAGAGAAAGTGAAAAGAGAGGAGTCTGGCTCACAAGTCATCAGAAGGTATGTCAGCCCTTAAGGCGGTGGTTCAAATCTTGCCGTCTCTCTCGTGATGTCCCTGCCCTGGCCCGTGGGATGACTGTTTGTGCAAGAGGATTTTATGTGCATGATGCTTTTTCCAGGCAGGCTGTGCGATGGAAAAGTTCCGGGAAAAAGGAAAGTGTCCCATAGTTTTAATGAGAGGAAGAGTATGTGGTCGAGAGTGTCACGGCTTTCCTCCCAGAGGAAGCCCCTGGTCTGGGACGCTCTGGCCGTGGAAGCAGAGAGACGGAGACGTCCCAGCTAACTTCCTACGTCCCCCCCTCTAAACCCACGTAGACCCGCCAGTCCTCTGACAGCACGGACGTCATATGCGACGCGCTCCTCCGTGCGTAGCGCCAGGCTACCTATGACCTCATGCTCATGACATCCAAATAGCTGCAGCCGCACAGCCTTTTATTAAACACTGCAATAGTGACCTGACTCATCACTGTGAGTTTGGGTCGTGACTGTATGTGGATGTGGTGGTCCACGTGGTAATGGAGGGGAACGGCGTGATGCAAGCAGAGCAGCCCCCCCCCACATCGTAAGCTAATGACATCTGATTAAAGATAGAATTAATATCTAATAATGTCCTTGACCATGTAATATTGCCACGAAGAGAGACTATCCTATTAGAGGAGAGAGGAAGTCCTACGTTTTGTAGTTTACACACCCACTTATGTTTCACATAAAATCATATTAAAGGAAGTGCTGATTCTATGTCCTTTTCAAAAATCCTTAAAATGTGCACTGCCTTGGTATTTACTAGCCTAACTTAACTCGATTCATTTTAATGTTATACGTGATTAGCACTTTGGATTTCTCTTACTTTTTTGAAATTTTGAAATCAGCAACACTGCAAAATATTAACTACAGTGTCAAGATGATATTTATTGGTTAAAATTAACTTAAAAGAACTGTGCAGAAGAACTGCTTTTAATTCTGTATTCATTACATTTCTTGTTTTGTCCCAGAATAAAGTCGAGGCAACTGCGAAAAACAGGGACTAATTGCCAACAGATGTGTTCGTGCTTCACGCAATTCATGAACGTGCCTCCCGGGGAACGGAGAGGTGCTATACCGCTCCCGTCTGAATAGTAGCTCGATTTGTCTTTTTAAAACCTAAACTCCGTTGTCATTTCATGCCACACCTGTAGCCCACAAAAGATGCGAGATGGATGTAAGGGCTTCATGACCTTCATGTAAATAAGCTTCATGTAAATAAGTGTATAAGGAACAAATAACTCGGTCTCTGCACTTGACAGCCACGGTTTTCGCCGCCGTAGAAACGTTGCGTCAGCTGTGCCAGTTCTGCCCTTGTCTGGGCAGCAGAAGGTTCTGACAAGTCTTTCGTTCCTGTCCACTTCAGCTCTGAACAGTGCCAGGGCTTTTATTCCTTCTCCTTTATTTAATCATCTAAACAAGACTGATTAGAAACGATCGTGACAAATGTCTTAAGGTTTTGTAGACGAGATAACTGGATAGAAGCTTTTACTTCGATAACATGATACTGTTAACTTGCGTGGTTAAATAAAAAAATATTTAGCCTATTTATCTATCTATCTATCTATTTATTTATTTATTTATTTATTCATAGGGGTTGGTCTTTGCAAAAAAGAAAAGACAGACCAGGATATACAGGTCTAATGATTTAGTAAATCAGACATTAGACGGTCGTTTGCAGTCTGTGCCATTATCGCTCATTTTTGTAGTCTAACGCTTATCAATTATGTTCCGGAACATTTACCGAACGTGCACTATTTGAGTGGTATTTGTAGTTTTCATGTAAGTGTTTTAGGCCTCCGACCATGAAAAACAGAAAGATAGTGCACTCGATAAAACAAATGAATTCTCCAGCCGGTCTTATTTCGTAAACTCCTACGGTAGGCCCCACACTGTTCTGAAACAAATACGTAAAATTCTTGCAGGATTCTTTTAGTACTTTAACTCCGTTCTGAATTCTGAGGTGGATGATCTGATTTACCTCAATCAGGTTAATGATCTTCATTGTGGACCCAACAATAAAGACACTCGTTGACATTAGACCACGGCGCTTACAATTTGTGAACTGATGTCTATGTGAAAATATTACTTGGTTCTGTTCAAAACGCACATTAATGGAAAACGTCGTTAAATATCTGTCACAGCTTTGTAACGGGACGTACTGTAGGCACAGTGGTAATTTGGAGCACCTTGTCGAAACAGGTTAGAATACTTCCAGACATAGCAACTGTCAGATGCAGTAAATTCCAGTTTCTTGTTCCCATACTCCTCTCGAGAGTCACGGTGCTTTGCTTTGACCCCTAACAGAGGGCTTCCCCTTCAGCGCTCAACCCCACAACTGGAATTAAAACCATATGTCAGAAATGTAAACAGTTGTAGTAAACAAGGGAGTTTATTTATAGCTCATGCTAATCTAAAGAAGGTATTATACATGGCCACGTTAATATAACGACAAATAACTGTGGGCCTACAGAAACGAAGCTAACTAACACAGGGTATATTATTATTATTATTATTATTATTATTATTATTATTATTATTATTATTATTATTATTATTGTAATAGTCGTGTTGTGTCGTTTAACATTTACAGAATTGTAATTGATTCGAATTCGATTTGAATCCCGTTTAAACCTATATAACGAAAAACTACAGAAACGGCTCGATTAAACATCAAGCCATTAGCGTATCGCTCCGGCACGGTTTCATTTTTTATTTGAATGGATGAACTGTTCAAAAGTCACGGATTTTCAGATGTTGTAACCCTGGTTACATAATTCAGGTGGTCCCTAAAAATAGAGGGAAACGGAGACAAATGAAGCAAGGAGTAATGAAAATCGTTCAATAACGATTAGGCCTATATCTTCAATAGTTGCGCCAGTATGTGTAGAATTCCATCTCTACAATTCTGATACTGGCCAAATATGTCGTCTAAAAAAAACCGTTGGAAAGCTGTTGACTGAAAATACGAGTATTGTGCTGTAAATATTGGCACGGCCTTTGAGCTGTATGGGAAACAACTTACGAGAACTGAGAAAATTGTGCACGTGTTCCATTCGATGGTTTTTGAATGTTTTTAAATAGCAATGAGAGAGATATTAGGCGGAGGCACAAGCCCTAATGAGGTCTTTTTCAACCTGTTGAATGGCCGTAAGCACCCCGCTGCGGGCCCTGCTAACCCGAGAGCTATTTAATCCACTGGAGGGGCTTAGTGCAAGTGTCGTTTGGTTTAGTGTCAGGAGAGGTACGAACAGAACAGCGGCCTGCCACGCGCCCACGCGGGTGCAAGTAGAGAAACAGATACATCAACTCAACTTACTCTGAATCCTGACACACTGTTTACAAATATTATATCGACAGGCTTTTGGCATTATTAAGGGAGATTGTGTTTTGAATAATGGAGGACATGTTTTTTGATTTCGACCAAGATGCAACAGACTTCGCTTTCTGGGGCCAAATGGATCCCAATTTCCAGTTTCAGTCACAACTAGACTCTGTCTTTTTTGACTGCACAACAGTGTCAGGTCAGTTGTCGCCATGGTCCTCCTTTGGAAGCCAGCCCGTGTTTCCCGACGCGCAACTGACCTTCACGGATTTAGACTGCCAGTCACCTCTGCTGGATGCCGGTGCTGAAGCGGACAGCTCCTTAGTGGATGAGCCCCACGAGATCAACAAGCGTAGACAGCGTCGCCTAGCAGCGCATCACCCGTACAAGGTGCAACGCCACGCTGCCAACATCCGAGAGCGTAAAAGAATGCTGAGCATCAACTCTGCTTTCGAGGAACTACGATGTCACGTCCCTACGTTTCCGTATGAAAAGCGGCTTTCCAAGATTGATACCCTGAGACTAGCCATTGCTTACATTGCGCTTTTGAGGGAGATCCTTCTGTCTGGATGTGATCCAAAGTCATACGTAGACGAATGTATGAAAAACGGCTACAAAAATCAAACTAACGCAATTTGGAACACGAGTGGTGAGTGATACGTTGTCAACCATAGACTTACTGATTTTAGAAATGTACATTTTGGTAACATTTGAGGCCTATTTTTGAAAAAAAATAGATAATAATGAACAAGTGGCCCATTAAACATCAATTCACTCAATTCATTCAAACCACAAATATCTGCTGTTATTGGCCGAAATAAGAGAGATTGCATATGAATTATTTTACTTAACATTTATAACGGGTTATTTATAAAAGGTTAACATTTATACACTGCTGTCAGACGCAGTATTGCCACCTGTAGGTGATAACAAGGGTGATGATACCGTGTCTGCACGTCCACTGATAAACAAAATTAATTAGACTCGAAAATAGATACTCGGATACTTCCCGTTATTTACTGGACAGGTAATGTGTATTCAAACATCAAAATCAAATATTATTATCTAGCTACATATAGGTATGTAGCTTGTGCTTTTCTGATCGAATTTCCTTTTTGCTGTTACGGACTACCTTCACAATGTACAAATGACTCGGTGACCTACGTAATATTGCCAATCAAATACTGAGTGATCACTTCATTAGGTACTTGATAATGTGTAAATGAATACAATATAAACTAATATGTATACTAATGTGTATATATATACACATTTACGGACACATATATAGGGCTTAGTATGTCGGCTAGCTTCATGTTATACCATTATATGTACAGACAACAGATCATTAGCCTATAGGAACACCTATAGATACAACAGATTTTCCTCATAGTCATCATTCAGTATAGACTGATAGAATTAATGATCACTTTTGACCACACTAGACCCGATTGCGTTACCATAACTTAGAGCTGCTGAAACAACGTAAACATTTTCTCATACATACCATGTGAAAATGTATTACATTATTAAACAAAGCTCTAGAGGAAAAAACACACCTGACAAATCATGGCAGACACGAGCTACTTTTTCTAGATTTGCATAATTACATTTTCTTATCAAGAGGGAATATGCAAATACCACCGAGCTCATTTGACTCTAAATGAGGCTTTTATCACTTAAACAGACAGTGTTAAACAGTCCTTTTTGTTTTGGTTTTATTCCCAGCTGTCTGGCCCTTGAGGTAGGCACTCCAAGGCTCCCTTTGCTCTAAGACACATGTATGACCGGCCCAATAAGGTTGTGTGTGTCGTGCGTGTGTTGCAGGGCGCACTCTCATCAAGAGGAACGCTTTAATGAATAAGGATGCTTCTTTGTGGCCCTTCTGCCGGATCTGAACCTGTGACTTGCTCGGTGTTCATTAAAAAGTGTCTAAAGGCTCATGTTTGTCCTGCTTTTGTCTTGCTCCCCCTCCAGATCTGACAGCTCGCCTTTCTTGGGTAAAGTGGGATTAGTTTGCGGGACTGCCTGGCCTGGTGTGCTGGAGATCTCCTGGCTGCCCACTCCTCCGCAGACGTAGATTGGCACCATGGCACACTAACATCTGCAGACTTCTCACGATGTAGCAGCCCTCCATCCTGCACAGGGCACAGCGCATGCCTTTTATATTCTAATTTGTTGCAGGAGGGAGAATGAGGTTCCACGCTTGGCCGTGCCGGTTCAGTCGTGTGTTAATGGTGAATGGAGCCAGGTTGAAGAGCTAGCAGGGTGAAGACATGCCACGTGTCTCTATAGGGCATGAAGAAACTGACAAGGATCTTGGGATGTCTGTTTGTGTGTTTTGGGTGCGTTTCAATTTCAGCGCAAGCTATAGGGTGGAAATTTGAAGTGCATACTGATCACATGTTAGAATATTTTTTTGCAAGTATTGACTGTAGCTTTAATATATTTCTGTATTTATTTTCTGTTTTGATAACTTATTAAAAGAAGGTCTTATTTAGAAGCTTCCTGGTTTTTGTGTTTTTACTGCCATGACTCTTAAGGTCACTTTAAATCTTTTCCGTGCTGTTAAATATATTAGCAGGTGATTCTAAGCACAGCATACGAGCTCAGTTTGTCTCCTTTTTTGTCGGTTCCAGTAATTTCAAACTGAACAAACGGCCCAGCATGTTTTCATTATCCTCGTTTCCCTTTATAAATGCAGGTTATTGTGTGTGTGTGTGTTTGTGTGTGTGTGTGTGTGTGTGTGTGTGTGTGTGTGTGTGTGTGTGTGTGTGTGTGTGTGTGTGTGTGTGTGTGTGTGTGTGTGTGTGTGTGTGTGTGTGTGTGCGTGACACTGAACTCACAGCTGGAGGCTCCTGAGATGGCGTCCCCCGCTCACACGCCGCCTTTTCCCTTTCGGTGAAGGTCAACTCGGGGGGGCCTTGGGGGTGTGCTGACCTCCACTCACACACCTGGAGAAGGGGACAGGACAGGACTGTCCCACACAGATTCGTGGAAAATGTGATGGGTATGATGGTTCTGCCTCCTCCTGTGATGGCGAGTGTGTACAGAAAGGTGGAGCAAAGCTCCCTAGATGTCCCGGTAAGCTGTGCAGGACGACTCCTCTGTGCTCCCGTACTGCAGGTGCAATCTCTCACCGTTAATGGCCCTCAGAGGATGTAATTAAGCTAGAGCACGGAGTCATATGGGAAGGTCGTTAGAGAAGCGGTTCACCTGAACGACTTCAACTCGCTTAAACTCTCAGGTTCATGCATGGGTGAGGATCCTTGGTCTGTCCTCTGGTGGAGCTTGAGGGATGGCCGGGTCCAGCTTTGGGCCTGTCTGGCTTCACCCGTCGGGCGGATATTGCTCTCTTGACTACAACGCCTCGTGCTTTTACACCGCCTCTCTGTCTGCGCACCTCTGTTCAACGTCGGCCTGCCTGAAGCGCTAGAACTCTTCTGAGAGGGGCGTGTTTCAGCTCTGGTCTATAGAGATTGGTGCTGACTTCATTTAGATTTTTGGCTGACACCTTTGGTCCTTGGTGATGTGCTTAACAGGAACCCCCCCTCAGTCTCAGGGGAGCACTGGCAGTTTCATGATGGCTTTCTTGGTCTCGACCGGCGATCAGCATAACATCAGCCCCGATGTGCTATTACCATTACGCGAGGCTTCACCTCCGCTACTCAGCCAGAGCGCTTCTCCACTTACATGTTGTGTGGCCCAAGAGGAATCCGCCGTGTCAGTGTTACACGAGGTCTGCGTGATTTACACCTCCGTCAGCGTAAAGGTGGAGCTCCTACGCTCTGTTCCTCACCGGGGACGGAGGGGGAACTTCTGTTGTATGGATCAGGGTGATGCTGCGTGGCCGCGTTTTCGTCTTCATGGTACGAATTAGCTTGAAATAGGATGGCCAGCCATGGGTGGATTAGCACTCCAGGAAATCCAGAGGATGTTTTCACAACACAGGCTGAGGAAGAGAAAAAAAAAAAGGCGTCACATGACATTTTCTGGGTAATTGTATGAAGAATATCATTTGCAGGTCACCGGCAGTGTAATTGACTGCTTGTCCATAATTGCAGTAATTAGCTGTAATTGATCCATAGAACATAATTACTATTGTCTCCCTCTAGTGGAACATGCTGCTTCTTGTGGGGTTTGTTGCCCAAGTGTGCAGGTGGTTTAGAAAAGTGTTATCAAGCTCAGGGCTTTTCTAAAAGCATAACAACGATCATTTTGAACTGGAAGAGTGAGTGTTGCATGGAACTCTCCACCTCTCCTAAGCTACAATGATTTTGGGAAACAGGTCCCAGGTCAGCTGCAAGAAGTGCAAAATAACACTCAGTCCTATTAGTATTTCACAATATTATAGTGCAACGGCACTGAGCAGCATGTGTGCATGCGCCGATGAGATGGGAACCATGACAGTAGTATAATTAGCATTTCGCAGCAAGCTCCAGGTCATTTGTTTGCAGGGCAACAGTCTGAGTCTGAGCTGTCACTAACGTGCTAAGAGCAAGGACAGGAAGTTCTCCTGATATAACAGGGTGTGTGGGCTTTCTGTAAACCCTTCAGAACCACAGGTCTCCGGGTTTCAGCAGTGCCGATGCATCTCCTTCTCTGGATGGAATGTCATAACACAGAAAGTTATAGTTTCAAACTATCATTACAGGCAGAACTAATATTTAGTCCAAATCTGTTTCTGAAAATGACAATAAAAGACTAGCAGTGGCTTTAACTACAGTACTACCATGTTTCATTTCCATGGGAAATCACGCAGGATGCCTACAACCACCTTCTGGGACCAGAGCTCAGAGGTTGTGCAGGCATTTTGCTACACTATTTTAGACTGATACAAAGGCAAAGACCACACAAACATCATTCCTGCAGCACGATGATGAATGTTTATCCGTAATTCCATATTGCCCTTCATTAAGATAACAGAGTTCTGGGGGTTTATCGGGTCACCAGCTCTCAGATTTATAATAGGCCCAACAACTGTATTTTCATCCAGTATTTTGCTTATTACGGTCTAAGCTTACAAGGCCCTGCTACCCTTCAGACAGAAGTCACAGAAGAATGTACTTAGTGCTTCCAATGATCTATGTATATTTCATGGACATAATAGAGTATTATGAGAATAATTATTGTTCTTCAAGCTGAAATCACTGCTTTCTTTATGTTTACTGAAGTTTAAATGCTCTTGATGATAGACCATGACTTTGTCCTGTTTTAGTTAAAGAAACAGCTTCCAGTGTACAGCGAGTCTTCATGTTTATCTTTTTGTGTGTCACAGACATGTTCATTTTGTCTTTTGATGTGATGTATTTGAGAATTCTGAACTATTCACACATGGGAATTTCTCCCATTGGTGGGTATTTGAAAGAGCCATCAAAGATCCCAAAATCTGTTATACCAGATCAGAACTGAGGAATAAAGAAATTTGTGTTGTCATTCATAAATCCAGGAACATCCTTGCCAGGGGCCCAATTGTACTCTGGGTTTACACTCTACTGTAAATGTTGTTGTAGTGTTTACACCAATCATGGCCCCACTCTTATAGCGAGCCTGTCCAATCAGCAGGGTAAACAGGCTGTGTTTGACCAGGTCAGAG
Organism: Brachyhypopomus occidentalis; assembly: GCA_020368025.1. NCBI lineage: Eukaryota > Metazoa > Chordata > Actinopteri > Gymnotiformes > Hypopomidae > Brachyhypopomus > Brachyhypopomus occidentalis. The sequence continues at coordinate 1,793,156 of JAGXOD010000003.1, forward strand.
GGGTAGCGCTGGCCACCTGGACCCTCACGACCCTGCAAACCTGACGCTAACCTTGGCACCAGGGTTACACATTCACCTCGCCACAAATCCACTTCGCTTTAAACGCCACTGTTCGCACAGTGGAGGGTCTGAGGAGCATCGAGAAGCTGCCCGCACTCCTCCTGCAGCGGCAGACGCCGGCAAACATCGGCAAATTCTTCAACAGCTCCGATTCCCTTTGTAAAAATGCAAGTGGAATTCTCATTAAAATGTAAGAAGGAATGAAGGATTAATGTTATGCGCCAGCAGAAGGTGCAGAAAGTGGAAATGCGAAGTTGAAAAGTGACGTTGGGTCAGAGGCTAGAAACTCTTCTCTCGTCACGATAAACCAGACGATATTCAGTGAGAAATATAAGGCTTAGAACAGAAACACAAAAAGATCACATAGTATGCCTGAAAAATAGACTCTACCTAAAAAAGTCCATATGCACAAATTCACAGGATTCCACTGTATGCATGCATCATTCCTCTGGCAACAGCAGGTCTTAACTGTCAGTGAAAAAGATGAGTAAATCATAAGACTGAAGGCTGTGAATGAATTAATAGCGTTATTTTATTCTTAGATCTGTCCCCAAATAGGAGTGAGTGTGCTCAGGGTAAGGTGTGCAGGGAGTGGGGGAGGGAGCTCTTCATTCCTCCAGTGCAGATGTGACTAATGGGTTCGGCCGGCTGAAGGAGACCTGCTGCATTTGAAATCTGGGTTTCCTTGAGGAAACCAACTGGAAACCTCCACGACCTCCAGACATCGTTCGTTTTACGACTCCACTTCGCTTTACCTAGCTGGAAAATTAGCATCCGTATAATGGAAATAAATGTAAATTATGAACACTGGTACAGAATAATATTTTTGCAATTAGCTTTTTTTGTTTTTCACTCTGCTTTAATTAAAGCTTGGTGTGTCCGGCCCGGTCTGTTGTGTGTGATGGAAGCGTTCTGGCTCATTTGCTTCACCTCAGCTGAAATCAAAGCAAGCAGCAGCGTTCTGGGGCCCTGGCCCCCTGGGGGGGGGGGGCACGCCGAGCTCCGAGATCCAGGCCTGACAGCACAGAGAGGCTGAAGTCTGCATTATATTAACCAAACCTAAACGCTTCAAGCTGCTGCTCAGTCTCTAATGAAACATTTATGAAGGACCCCTAATGCGATTTCAGAAACACCTTGTCGTCAGGGTTGAAAAAGAAAATGCAGAAAATTTGAGAGAAAGAAAATGACTTCCCCTTGAATGTGTATTAAAAATGGCAAAATTAAATATTAATAAACATGTTTTATATATATTGCACATGTAATTTCTTACAAAACAGTTTTTTTATGTATTTGAGAGGATTTACATTCATCATTAAGTCACGTTTGCGTTTAACAATCAGATCATTGCAATAAAGTAACCGATGATTTGATGTACACTGAAAACATCACACTTGTTAAAATGCTTTTAAACTAAATATGCAGCTCACAGCTGCACACGCTCAGACTTATGCTGCTTGCTTTATTGTTTGGGTAAAGTCACACTATGTTTTTTTTTTTTTTTTTTTTTTACTTTTTTTCTTGGTAGTTTAACAGGAAAGCAATTTCCTTGAGTAAAGTTTAGTTTGGAGTAACTAAATATTACTGGGCAACACTACCAGGGGAGTCCTGCCTTTCTCATAGGTGCTGAGGGTAAAGGGGCAAATGCAGACATTATGTATGCAAACAGCAGTGTTTGTTGGAACACGTTTACACTGTTAGTTCACCAAGGCATGTCACAGTCGCACAAAGCACTCGTGGACACTCAGCTACTTGCTACAAAGGTTGCGAGTCCTGGCAGTGTCAGTGCTGAAAAACATGGCCCATAATGCAATAGGGGGCATTATGCCAACATTCCCCATACGTTTAAAGAAACTGGGTTGATCACTTTTTGCGTTCTCAGTGCTGACGCAGGTGCACGGTACAGGGCGTCCAGTAGCAGCATGTGCAGCCTGATGGAGCTGATGGCACAAGCGTTAAAGCAGCAGTAACACCAATGAAAACCATCTGCATCTGCTCCCAGGCAGATCGTCCCTTGTTCATCTTGATATGAAGCACATATTTCCTGCACGCGCTCAGCGAGGCACGCAGACAACACGTGCACCTACCGCAACACGTGAGCACAACACACGGCTGACACGACTCGCGCCCTGTTTGCAAGGATCACCTGGTGCAGGTTGTATCTCCACCTCCACCTGGTAGAGGTAACCAAGAGGCATTGCAGCGTGTGTGGCCTGTCAGAGCCCACCAATCAAAAAAAACAGCTCTCGCATGGTTCTCCATGTGCCAATCATAACCGGTTCAGCCCACGTCCAACTTTGATTGGTCAGGGAAACACCTATTAGGACCCTATCAGGTGCCAGCGACACACAGTCAGGCTCTCCTTGTCCTGCAGGCATCTTCACCTCCTCCCTCACTATTTACCGCAGACTAAAAGCGGCAGACGTGACCCTCTGCCAGTGCACATGACAGGCCTCTGCAGAAAGGATCTCAGCTTATTAAAGAGTTCCAGGCCATATGGATCTGATTTGGAGGTGTCAGGGAGATATAAACGCGTCATCTTAGCAGAGTAAAATATGGCACTGCACATCTTTGATCTGATGCGGGTCATCTCCAGAGCCCGCCTGTCCGTTCGGTCAGCGCCAGGAGAGTGCCGACCGCGGCCTGTGGGGAAACGTGGATGGTTTTATACCCACACTCACACGCTTGCGTTCCAAAGAGGCCGCGGCTGCCATATGGAGTCTATCGGAAGCAGAGGGGCTGATGGGAGACAGCGGGCTGGGAGGAAACCAGCCTCAGTCTCGCCTTCACCTTCTAACCAGGGCAAAGAAAAGCCCCCCCCAAAAAAACAGGCGATGATGTTTATCTTCAGCTGATACATAATTCTTTCTGTGTTGCAGGAGCTCGTCATTAGCACCTATTCAATCAGTATAGTTAGAGATAAATTACAGATAGGATCAAGGGTGGAGATTAATGCTAACTTGACAGAACGTTGACCGATGTCACAATATTCCGTTAATGTGCATAAAAAACGAACACCTGCTGCGAATAAAAATATAAATCAAATTTTGAAATACTGGCCATACAAAAATGAGTTCGGTTTTACGCGCAGACAGAATGTCTGATACACACAACAGCGTGCCTACGGCAACTTAAAAGGCCTCCGGTAAAGTATCCTTCCTGAAGTGTCCCAGGAGGGAGTTGAGGGCTAAGAAGACCTTTCATCTATATATGAAGATCTATAATCCTATCTTATGTCCCATTGCTTGCAGTAGGTTATTACTGCTGCTTAGAACATAGCATGGAGTAAGGTGATCTGGGTTACGTGGAGTAAGGTGATCTGGTTTACGTAGTATGGAGTTTTATGCAGTACAGATGATTTTGAGGTGAATTCCTTCACTTAGAATAGTACCATTTTTACAACTAATCTGCCATAGTGATTCTCTGAAACACAATTGTAATGAAGACAAGTCCATAAATAACCTGTGGCTTGGGAATCATTTGTAGCTTATTTGCAATGTTACATCTGACACACACACAGTTCCTTTACCATCACAGAACTACAAGGTGACTTCTGAAAATATGTTGCACCACAAAGGTTATATGGTAGCATCTGTATTTTTTTTCCTTTGGTTACGATAGTACTGCTGAGGTCCAGAGTGCATAAAGGATTATGACTTCGATCACTCCAAATTAAGATTTCTGGGCTTCACTCACATGTGTAGTACATATGCATAATTGGAGGAGAATCAAAAGAAGATATGTTTGGCTGTTTGAAATCTGACAGAACTGACCAGTCTTCACTCACATATAAAGCATCCAGCAGATTGCTCTGGCGCACTGGACACTGGTCAAACAAATCTGACATGCATTATTGGTGCCTTATTCAAAGAGACAGTCCAGGCCCAGCGTTCAAATGGCCCTAAGTGGGAAAACTTCTGAGGCCCTGCCAGAATCTGCTCACCAAAGGCCGCCTCGTCCATGTGTTTGGGTTATTGTGAAACCCTGGACATTTCTCTGGAAAACAATAGGCAGATGACTTTCATCGTGGTTGAAAGAATGGATTTATAGAAACCTGTTAAAAAGCGTTCTTATTGCGAGCTATTTCATAAAAGCAGGGACGCAAACATAGTGCGGCAATTATGAAATAAAACCCGAATAAATGTACACGTGCACTGCTGTTTGGATACAATGATTTTCAAACAAGGAGCACGTAGATAAAACCGAGAAAATGAGCGTTCAGACTGAGTTTGGCCGACTAAACACTGTTTAGGAGCACATACACCACTGTGTTAGGATTAGAAGTCGAATCAGAATTTAGGAAAGATTTTTTAGGAAAGATTATAAAATATGGAAAAAATGAAATGATTTTTAAAGACATTATTAAAAGATTAGATTTTGATTATGAATAACATAAAACATATCTAGGAAAATATTGTATATAAATGTAACGAACCCTCGCGGACAAGAAGGGAGCGCTGGTGGCAGATAATTCGGACGATAATAAAAACCACGTGCACTGTGAAATGTATAGAAAACATGACCTCATACATTAAGGTAGTTCCTTGACAAAACGCACGCGCATGAACTCCCACCGGAGACATGAGGAGAAACACGAGAAGATCTCAGGCAGTAACAGGTTTCTTCCTGTTTAACTCAAACTCACAACAGAGAACGGAGCTATATTTTAATCTTCACAAAGATGCGGTAACATTTTATGTATAACTAGAACACAGCAGATGTTTTTCAAAAGTACTTTGCTGAAAACATATAGTGTTAACTGAATATAATTTCGGAACAGAGATCACAGAAAATGTACCGCATAACTGAAAAGTCTGCAATTACTTAACTCCGTAGTAATAGTAATTTTAAAAAGTTACGTTTGAGAAAAATGTGATATTCTTCTTCTCCTGAAATAACAACAATAATAATATAACACTACTAATAATAATAATTAATAATAATAATAACCATCACCATTATTGTTATTACAATATTTTATTTTTATTGTTGTTGTTATGCTTCACTGCTCTTTTGCTTATAATAAGGAGAATTATAATGAATGCAGAGAAAAAACATCAGCCTAAAATTAAAAGCGGCTCGTGTTTTACTATAATTCACAGGTAGATGAATATTTATCCATTGCATTCATAAAACACCGCTTGTTTTACATCCCTGCAAGATATAATGTAACTTAAAACTGGTCCCTCCTGTTTATTAGTCAGCCAATCAGATTTCAATGTTACCTCCCCCTTCATCTATTTAGCATCAGTGACTGGGATAAAGTTTCCAAAAAAACTTGGAAAAAACTTCCTGCGAGACGAAAACCGTGCCAAGCTTAAGTTTGAAGGTAGTGCACTTCAGATCAAACAGCGAGAGAATAGCACGCGCTTTGAGGAGGGAGATAAAATACAAATTCTTGAAGTCTTTCTTCCTGTCAGTCCACGCGGATATACTTTCTAACCACGGATTCAAAGGCGGAGGACGTTTTATCCCCTCTACCCTTGCATTTCTTTAAAAAAGAAATGGAAGAGAGTTCGAGTTCTCCCGTCTCCCCAGTGGATAGCCTAGTGACCAGCGAGGAGGAGTTGGACAGACAACAGAAACGGTTTGGAAGAAAAAGGAGACACAGTAAAAAGTCGAGCGAAGACAGCAGTCCGGGCTCCCTTAAACGGAGCAAGAAACCGAGTCCAAGTCGAGCTCAATCATATGAGGAGTTGCAGAACCAGAGGGTGCTGGCCAACGTCAGGGAGAGGCAAAGGACTCAATCGCTCAACGAAGCCTTTGCATCTTTGCGAAAAATTATCCCCACGCTACCGTCGGATAAACTCAGCAAGATACAGACGCTCAAACTCGCATCCAGATACATTGATTTCCTTTATCAGGTGCTGCAAAGTGACGAGATGGACAGCAAGATGTCGAGCTGTAGCTACGTTGCGCACGAGAGACTCAGTTACGCCTTTTCGGTGTGGAGAATGGAAGGCGCGTGGTCAATGTCTGCTTCCCACTAGCAGCGAAGACGTCCGTGCCATGCCAAACGGGTGCGTAGAGAGATGGCAATATTCAAAACTCACACTGATTGCTAGGTTTTAAGTACAGCAAGGAACCAAAGAGCATATAGCTTATTTAGCTATACACAGGACTCTTGAAACAGCTGCTCTAACACCGACTGTTTTGCGACGTAGTAGGTACAACAGCTGTTCAAGACTACAAACATAACGCGCTTTATGTGGCGCAGTGGTGTGAATAATAATCATAATAATAATAATAATAATAATTTGTAATTTGAAGAGAATTTCCAGAACTATAACAGACTAGATGATTATGAATATGTTTTTATGCTTCAGACAGGCCGCACACCTCCAGGTCATCTGTCAGCCTTACAAGAGCGAAACTTGGCTTTGCATTATTTGTAATGCACTGACATAGATGTCCAACTGTTATTAGTGTATTTATTCATTCCTTTTATTTTGTAGGCTGCTCTAGATAAACTCGATATTGTGGGCTAATATTTTAAGGTCAATGTTACATCTCATTGGCTCGTCTCCATATGATTTCTTATTTGCTCTTGCATAGTATGTTCCATTCTCATGAGAATTCAGAAAGAAGGCTATTTGTGTAACAATTTTAAACGGTGAAAGTTTGACCGTTGGAATCTCAGTTTCTTATTCTTACAAAAAAAATTCAGGGAGAAAGAAACCACAACCATGCGCGGTCTCGCAAGTATAATTTCTATTCAGACTGGAGGGTTTTCCATCTCGTTGTACACCACAGAAGTCCGGGTGTGGAGTCCAGGATAGAGCTCCATTAACCATATAAAGCGAGTTCTTGCTTAGCCTGGGATTAAAATGACAGTCGTGATTAGGACGCTTCTTATACCATTGCATAATCCGTAAATAGGGCCCCTGTACATGCTCTGATGGACCACTGAAATTAATTCTTCGTTTGGGAGCCCGTATTGGTCTTCCTCGGTGAGGTATATAGATAAACAGGGCTGATACATGGTCAACACCCGGCCGTCCCAGGGGTCAAAGTAAACAACAGTTCTACATCCTGATGTACTGAGTATATCTGAATGAAATGAAATCTGAGTGAAATAATTTTAACTATAAAGACTTAACACTTTTGCAGTCTTCAACAGCTGACAAAGCTTGATAACCGAAATCTCAGGCAATTGTTATACGTAGCCTATACTTTTAGATTCTTTTAAGTTTGATATACCGGATTGAGATGCCGAATTTCAGGCCATGATATGTCTGACAATTCTCGGGGCCCTTCATGAACATCAGTCTCAGAGCTTTGGTGAACATTAGCACGGACGCTATCATGTTCGACACTAGGAAATATGAGGAAACTAAACCTAAACTAATGTTATTGGTTATACCCCTCCTTGTTAAGTAAAGCAAAAACACTAAAATTGGTTAATAATAAAATTCAGCCAGTATTAATTACAATATATCAAACATAAAGGCAATTAATCTAATTAGAACTTGCCAGAAATAACTATTCTTCAAAAGCGAGACGTGCAAAATAAAAGTTTATAGCCCAAACTTGGCAACGTTACCGGTAGTAAATTTAGCCTACAGACAAAAGCCCATATAATATCGTGAAAACTGCGACAGAGAAAACGTTTTAAAGCATTTTTCAGCTAAATATCGCCCTGGACAACAACTTTGTACGCGTCCGAACAGCAAGAAGTAGACTTAGGCCAACTGGACACAACGTCCTGCTAGAATTGCGTGCCATCTTTTCATGTTTTATATGAAAAAGGTAGACGTGAAGAATAGTTTCCCAAACAAAAGGACTATATTAAACGGCTCTGTTATTTTCCAGTGACGTAATTACACAGCAGGGTTTGTGCAACATGTTTAAGCCCAAGACCTTTTTCCGGTACCGGCACGTGGTCCCACTTAGGGTCAAATAATTGATTCATTAATGACTTCCCATACGATGTTTTATGACTGATGCTCACTGCAAGAAAACACCATGAACTTTACACCTTAAAACACACAGCAGCAGGGCATTTAATGGGCTACAATTTGAGAACGATTTGCCATCATTTCAGTTATAAACATATATAGTTATAAACATATTACACGTTTGTCTGATTCTGATTTCCCTTTTTAAATTCTATTTTCTCCAGACTGTTTACTTCCACTAATTTAGAAGTCACCAAAGGATTTATTGAAGAACCTGTTAACCTCAAGAGACGTTACGAAATTCGCAACAGCGGACGCGAGGACTTGAAGCGCTAAATTGCATCGTCAAGAACGACATGAACTGCACAAGAGGAACTCATTTTGCATCCATACCTAAAGCAAGAAAAAAGTAGATGACGTCTCCTGCGCCCGCCAATACATTTAATCGTTTTCACAAGTTATTCCTAAATGTCGTTATGGTGATAATACAGGAAAGCCATCTGTTATCTTTAATGAAACTATATTTCCTTTTTTTTATCTCTAAATAGAAGATTTTATATTATATATAAATGGCGCGCGCGTGTGTGTGTGTGTGTGTCTGTGCGTGTGTGTTTGTGTTTGTGTGTGTGTGCGCGCGTTAAAATCTCGGAAAGTAATGTACATAATGCTACCTGTGAGTATCGTCAGCTTTTAAGGGGACCAATGCAATTTAGAGCAATACTTTTTTGAAGTACGCTGCATGGATTATTGCCTTAGTTTGATTTTTTTTCTAAGCAACAATCTCAGTTTCCGTCCATTACATTGTGCTTATTTATTAAAACATCTTTTTGAACAATTAAAGTGGAACTGTGAACTATGATTCATAGATTCATAGAACTGTGATTCATATTACTGAATGAAAATTCAACGTCCACTTTAAAATAAGCATATGAGATTCATCCTGCTTTTTTCATTAGACGTACTAGTTAGGTGGGTATTTTTTTCACTGATGAGTACTCAGATTAATTCTTGTAGTGGAAAGACAGCATCACCAAAAACCGTTATAAAAGTGTACAGGTTCATTAGCAGGGGAGAACCTGAGCCAGCTAGTGTATAAAAGGCTGATCCGGCTTAATAACGAGTAATCATTTAAATCGCTAAAGCTGGGGGAAAACTCTTTAACAAGCAAGGGAGCAAGAATAACACTGGTTAAAGACAATAACTATTTTTCTTTTTTAAATTCCATGGCCCCACCAGACCTTTTATTTTTTACCATCAAATCTAAACTCACTTGCAAAGCATGAAATTGTTTACGGCTAATTTTCCTCAGACACTGTGCGATAAAAATCTGCAGAATTAAAAGGGCCTGTTATATAGGGCAGCCTTCGCGAACTATATGTGGTGAAAGTTTTGTGTAAACTTACTTCTTAGCCGTGAGAGGGATACATTTAGAAAAATCTCAAGGACTTCTCCTATTTCAGGCTATTGGTGAATGAGATAAAAGTCTGATCAAATGTTGCAACTTTGACGTCTAAGTTTGGATTATAAAACCTCTAATAGGAAACACCTGAAATCTACACGTAAGGGTTTTCTATTAGCTCCTGTGGTTTTGACCCTGGAAGCTACGCAGCCACAGTAGTGATGGTGAACATGCTTTAAGGCTTGGCTCTTACGTCCGCCACACACCCCGTTATATAATTCCATGCACCTGCAACAACGCGCTATTGCCAGTTTTTTGACTTCACAGATTTGTATATTTTTACTTATTTGATTATTTTTTTCATTATTTTGCATTTGTGACGCTAGCTACTTTGTTTGTTTTACAATAAAGAAATAAATAAATAAGCAAAAAAGTAACTTCTAGATCAAAGCGCATTGATGAAAACCCGCAAAAATCAATATCCCAGCAAGGGTGTCTTTACACAGCGCGTAAAGACGCCGTGCTCGTGCCGTAGGTGCGGGCGTGTGGGTGTGTGGGTGTATTAGAGAGGCCCCGCCTCCCAGCGCCATCATCGGCAGCACATTTGATAATGTCTCATTATCCTGGCGATCAGAGACTGCGCTCTAGCCAAGAGCCAGGCGTTCCTCCAGAGTGCCCCGGGCCACAGCTCCAGCGCGCCGCAAAGCCCAGATGTTTCCCGTAAAATCAGACGGAAAAAGCAACAAAATTTTAATTTGCAGTAAAATGAATAAAGTAAAGGTTCACACCGTGAAAAAACCCCTGCTCGCTCTAACGCGATGAATACGTTACAGTGCGGGGGGTGGGTGTTGGCGTGACGCAAATGTTTTATTTTTTCTTCATACGAGTCTAGAGGGAGACACACCTTGCTAGCGGTTCTTATGCCTTGTGTAATGAAAGTACTTAACATAACACACGTTGATTTCCGAGGGTAACCAAAAATGCCAGTTTCTCGTCGTGTTTGTTATGCTATAGTCAATTGGACACACAACTTTACTGTATATTATATCAGTAATAATATGAATATGTACTATGAGTATATGTTATGATACTATGAGTTCATATCTTTGAGATCTTTCTTGTGAAGAGCTTGACTGTGTAAATGCCTTCTCAGCCAGTCTGTTTGGAGTTTCAGTATCCTTTGTCAATATTCAGTTATTAATCCTAATATGTATTATTTAGTAATTAAATGGAATTATTAGATAACATTACATTACAAATAAAACAAAAGTATGTAGTTACAAGAGTGAGGAATGATAGTCTGGCTCCTGGACCATACGCATTTAAGTGTATTCGAATTAGTGTTTGTTCTAATTTAACACGAATTGACGAAGTCTATAGATGATCTCTTATGAACCCTTTGAACAGGTGGAGGGTATTTCCATCTCCCACCGTTTGATACAATATTCCCATTTTTTTTTTTACCCTAATGTATCATATGGAATACTGGCAATGTGACTCACAAATGCTGATAGGATCCAAAAGACCTAAGGTGCAGTCAGCGAGGACAGACCCACGTTGGCTGGGTATTGTAGTCACAGTCAGCGAGGACAGACCCACGTTGGCTGGGTATTGTAGTCACAGTCAGCGAGGACAGACCCATGTTGGCTGGGTATTGTAGTCACACGTTGGCTGGGTATTGTAGTCGTCCTCTTCCTTCTCCCCGATCCTGTATCTCTGATTCTTCGATCCGTTACAGAGCTGACTCCGGTCATGCTCTGAATAGGATCTGGCAGCCACGTGAGTCGCTCGGCATGTACTGCCCCACGTGTTTCACCTCACGTGCGCCGTGCCTGGCAGTCTGGTGACCTGGCTGGAAAGACTCCAAGACTCGGGAAAATGATTGACAGACATGGTAAAACAACACAAATATACCCTGCCTGTTAGCCCATTAGCCTGCAGGCTACTTAATGTGAGGCACACGCATCTTGGAAACAATATTCTGATTGATTTTGCTATTGCAAATGAAGTGAGCAGTTAACTAATAAATATTCTAAATACCATCACGAATATTCATTAGTATGTAGCAGGTCATATGCATTTCTCAGAGAAGGACTGCTTCGAACGCCTCGTTTAATGGTTCCGTTTGGGCTTAGTTGCTGCTATTGCTTGAAGCATGATGAACAACCACCACCTGGACACCCCATCAGCAGATGAAGCTTTATAAAGTGATGCTTGCACCATCATACACACAATGTAGTCATAGGCTCCACATCTGCACTGCATGTTGTAACTTTTTCTCTTTTGAGGATCCGCTTAAGAGCAAACCTATTGGCACCTATTGGCAGACAGGATTCTCACAATACTCACTTAAGTCATTTTCCTCCAGCGGTCCATCACATCAACTTTAGACATAGGAAGCTTACATTGTGTATAAACAACTCTTAAAATTCAATGGAGGGTGTCTAATGGAAAGAAAAGCACCTGCAATTTCTCCAGCTTTCAGCCTTACGGAGGAGAGAGGAGTAAATGATGAGGTAGTGGGTTTCAGAGCTCTGCCCAGGGAACAGACAGACCAGAGGTCATATGTATAAAACATTCCAGACTTTGAGGGTTCGTCTCACATCAGTTGGGCCTTTCATATGCTCGTGAATCAAGTTGTATTGACAAGAGCGAACTGATTCCAGATCAGCAGGCATTATGCATAAAGTTTCAATGCCTAAGATCTCTGAAGTTATGGCTAACAGAATGAATATCTGCCATAGAGCTGCTCCCCTACCAGCTGAAGTATAAATCGTATCCTTCCGTGACCCTTGCAGAAACCACAATTTGACCTTCCAGTCACATGAGCTGGGAGGCACCTAGGTTTCCCCTAACAAGGGTCACCTTTCCCAACTTGCCATACTCCACGTTCACTGCCGGACAAGAGTCTCACGGCTCTTGAAGGTGGAATTAAACTGCACAACAAAATGGGGCTAAGAACACTAAAGTGGTTTACAAGGCTGGCTCCAAATGTGGGTGGAGACAAGCGTGTACAAGGCCCGCCAGGGGAAATTAGAACTGCGCTGCAAAGCGTTCCCAAGCTTGCAACGTGTTTTGCAATATCCTTCAGTCTCTTGGTCTCTTCATCTCGGATTGCTCCTGTACAACCCTGGGGATGGCTGTCGAGAGAAGAGCGAACCTGCAGTAAACGGCTCTCAGGAGAACAGGGCACATAAAACCCTAGATCAAGTTAGCAAGGTTAGGGGAAATGATTTTTAGCCACAAGACACACTGTATTCATTTAACTGTAAAAACTGTGCTTAATATACCATTTTGTTTGGTTTTATTTTCCCATCTAATGGCACAAAAATGGCTGGTAGGTCTGAATTTCTTGGACTAGTGTGTGTGTGTGTGTGTGTGTGTGTGTGTGTGTGTGTGTGTGTGTGTCAGTTTGCTTCAGTACATGATTTAGCTAATGGAGGACGAGTCTGCTTCAGCACCTGATTGGTTAATCTAAATGTTCCGCTTACTCGCCTAATGTTCCTAAAGAGATCAAAACGGTTCCTGGGTGCCACAGAGACCTCGCAGAAGAGCACACTGCAATCACATCTGTTCTCCTGGTAGACCGTGTTTAGTTGTTTACTGTGTGAACTCCGACTTGGTTCTCAGTAAATAATACTGAGTACCTCTGCCAAATATTTGGATGTCATTTTTAAGGCTCATAAACTACTCTTTATGTTTTATAGCAAGTTAAAAGACAAACCAAACACACACACACACACACACACACACACACACATACACACACACACACACACACACACACACACACACACACACACACAGTAAATGCTAGCACCCAATCCACAGTTATACCTCAGTGTTTTGTTCAATCAAAAACAGACAAAGTTATGATGAGAAACATTACAAAAAGAGAGAAAAGCATGAAAGAATGCATAGCACTTTATCACGTGCTTGTGTACTTCCAAAGAAAGCCTTCTGTTGGCGAGCGGATGAGATAATGCCCAACAAAATGAGATTTAAATTATTAAACAATCAATTTCTAAGGAATTTAGAGAACTTTTGCAGAAAGAACAAGATACTGTGTTTTTCATAAGAACAGAAACAGCCGATTTAAGTCCTGGTGATCATTAGAAGAGAAATCAAAACAGCATATTCCTCCAGTTCTTGGTCTTTCTGCGAGTAACCCAACATTTAGAGAGCACACAAATGGAAAAGAAGATGATTCTACACATATTTTCTAAAAAAAAAAAATCAATTTCAATGTAGGTGGCACTGAAATTCTGGTGTTTGATGTTGCTGGAAAACTGACAGTGTGGTTACCTGATGAGCTGGAAGAATGTGGAAGGCTAGTGTTGAAACAGTACCACGCTACACAGTGCTAGCTGGGGTCATTCTCATTCTAGACATCTGAATTCTGCTGAAATCATGCAATCAGGATTCAGTTGAACTGAACTGAATTGAGAATTCAGCTTTAAATGAACAGTTGAACAGTGAAATTGCAAATAAATAAATAAAACATTTAAGCCAAAGATTCAGGAAATAGGAACTTGTTTCTTTAACATCAAAACAAATGTTTTGTCATAATTTGCAGAACTGACAGCAAGAAACTGTAACAAGTTAAATTTGCTTAGTGAGAAATAACTAGTTTTAGAAATTGATCTTCAACTTCCAATAAAGTCTATTTAGCTTATTGCAGTTAATCTTTTTTAATGGCTAAATATTTATGCTAATTTTGGGAAAAATTAATTCATTTTTTGCCTACATCATAACCACACCATTTTAAAAAAAAATCTGGATAGTTTTAAGAAGTTCATACTTTTGCAGTGTAAATATGAAGAGAAACAATTTAAACTCTGTTATTAATAGAATTCAACAAAAACATTCCACTTACGTAACTCATACTTCAGAAGTAACTGAAAAGCTTTTGCTGAAAATACACCGCACTGAACCTCTAACATGCAAATATTATTCAGTGGAAACATATGCGCTTCGACATGAAAGGGCAGAAGGACCAATTGGACGATAATCGATATATGCACTGGAGAGTTTCCGTGTTTGTTGTTTTGGACAGGGCAGTAGCCCAGAGGAGATTTCTGCATGGAGATGTATGTAGTAATGTGTTCCTCATGTGGAGTCTTTAGGATACAACCAAGTCTATTTCACAAGGTCAGCATGGCCCTGGGGGAGCAGAGCAGGCAGTGATGTTGAAGGCGCAGGAATTCAAATAGCTGAGAGGGGGCGGGGCTGGAATTCAAATTGCTGCGAGGGGGCGGGGCTGGAATTCAAATAGCTGTGAGGGGGACTCAGGACAGTGGCAGGTGATCTGTATAATGCAGACCCAGTGTAGCAGACAGAAATTGGTGCAGCTTTCATTCGCACATTGGTTTCAGAAAGGTGTATGGGTAGTTAATCTGGCTCAGATCCCCCCAGGGTCATCTCCCTGTGTGTTTGTGTCATGGCTCAGCACCGTGCACTGGACCTCCTTTAATATACACAGAGGGAGCAGACAGTGGAAAGCATTGTCTGAAGGGTGATTATTTACCGTTCAGTCTCTCTGGGAATGAAGAACAGAACACTGTATGAACACTGTGGCCACATTTCAGTTGTTGTCACTGTTCCCAGAGCATGACGTCTGGTGGTAACCAGGTTCCGCCAGCCGTCTTTACCTGAGAGCTCACAGCGATGGGTCAGTGGACAAAAATGTTCTCAGTGTAGCTCTCTAGGCTGGGTGCTGGTCCCTAGACTAAACACGCGGCAAGACAAGCAAATGCAACGCAGCTTTCCAAACAGAGGTCCGAGCCCCGCGATAGGCCCGATGGGCAGCCTACGATAAACGAGCCGAACAGCTGTCTGGAACATCTGAGAATCAGTCAAAGCGCAGCGAGCGTCTCGAGCCGAGGCAACGGCGCAGACGGTCAGGTGGGGCAAAAAACGGCCACAGCGCGGGAGCTGGGAGTGTACGACGTAGCGACGTGCCACCCGGCCAGAGAACCGCACCCCCCCCACACCCCCATCGCATCCACATCGCACCGACACGCGAGTCTCTTCCCGCGTCCCTGTCGAAGCCGCTGTGACGGTCTGATCTGTAATTTGGCGCAGGGACGCAGCCGCCCTCAGCCGCCGCCGCTCAGGGTTGGCAATTAAAAAAGACGAGCTAAGCCTGGAACGCAGCTCGCGAGGAGGCCCTAATATAGGAGACAGTAATGACAGGCTAAGGGGAGAAGGGAGAAGGGGATGCGCAGAAAGAGGAAAGAAAGGGGTGAGCAGCAGTGGTGGGGGGGGGGTGGGGTGAGAAACCGCAGACGACACCGTCATTGCGGCGAAGCAAATCACGGGGAATGTTTGTTGTTTTCAGAATCTTATTGTGGGAAGGGGACGCTTGACGGAGCACGTGATCACAGAAAAGGCTCAGTGTCTTAAATCAAGTACGCAGTCTACAGTGAGTTGATCTAACCCCAAGCAGCGGCACAGGGGTTAAAGGGCAGGGGTCATAGGGTCAGCTAGCCTGGTCAACAGTCACCCACTGATGAGCTCTCTGGCAGTTTCCTCGGCTCCTGCTGCCGCTCCCGGCTACTGAGGGTCCTAAAGACGTGGGCACATTCCCGAGCTCCCCGTCACCTTTGTCTGTGGGCGGGTGTTTGGAGTCGCTCCTCTAACAACCGTAACGACAGTAAATATTGTCTCTTGTGTCTGTTTGTCTTCTTATAGTCACAGCATACCAGACTCCATTGGCCGTTCCTGTTACAGAAGCCAGACAGATTTATGAATATTCAAACGTCGCAGCTTCGTGACACAGGGCTACTGTTTTCTGGTTTTAGAGCACTAGCATTTGTTTATTTGAATACAGCTTAGCAGGCTGGGCGCTGTTTTTCTTTCCTCTGTTCTCTTATTGACCTCTGCAATAGCTACTATCTGTTTATTTAGACAGATATCTGACCCTCGTCTTCCCTAGAGCTGCTGGGAATCCCTGGAGGGAGAGCGATAAGGTCTGGCACTCCCTGTCGCCCTCAACTGGCCAGAGGAGGCAGTGCAGCCTCTACAGTTCCATGCCTTCACTAAAAGGTTCAGCCTACAGGTCTTCTCCCACGGTCAGCAGGACAGTTATCGACCAGTAGTGAACTCTGCCTTGAAAAAGGACCAACACTGGGTAGTTTAGGCACAAACACCAAGTACAAGATGCTACGCAGTATTTGTTGACGGCCCGTGAAGTGTTGGGCAGGCTGAGGCCGTTACCTGAGTGAGAGCGAGCGGACACGCTGTCTGGTTCGGCAACACACGAGAGCGTGCGGGTTGAAGGACCAGGATGAAGAGCCGCTGGGACGCCACGCCCCTGGACCCAGCCATCGGAACACAGTGAAAGGCACCATACGCAGTCCAGTGCGCCTGTATACTGGTAATGCTGGGAAAATGGAAGAATGGTTGCACCAGTATAGGAAATCCATTATGGAAAAAATTTGCAGCATAGTAACATATTGAAGCAGGAGTCTTACGTAGGGCTAGAAAGCTCTGACAAAAGTGCTCACAGCAATTATTTTTGACCGATACTAATAAAAACGAATGATTTCATATACATGTAGAAGGTGACATGGTGGCAGGTGGGTAGCAGATCTCTTCTCAAAACTACACAGAATGCCGAATGGAGCAGCTCAAACTCGTCATTGCGTGTGCATGCGCACACACACACACACACACACACGCACACACACACAGTATCAGTGCAGCAGATGTAAGGCCTGACCCCGACACAAGATCATAGCTCTAGTTTTACATTAAACGTAAAGGAAGCATTGGTTCAGTTCAGTATGTATTGACATGTGCAGTCACGTTTAGGGAGTTGGGAGGTTTCTATTTAAAACCACTAACATTCAACCCAAACTGGTTTACTGTTACCAGTCCCTTAGTAGTATTTATTAAAAGCTTTGCTTGCTGGTCTAATACAGACATTTCTTGTCAAACTTATAGAAATACCACAAAATGTGTAAACTGTGACAGTAATAACAGCTGTCTACAAATTTTTTTTTTTTTACAGTTTTTCTTCCCTGTAAGTGTCTGCAAACACCAAGAAAACTCCAAGAAAATTCTTCATCAAGTAACGGACACTGCAGTTGGTGAAATAACAACAAGACTTTGTGGTTTTCCAAAACAAGATACTTTATAGTTGATGTCAAAGACAAACGTTAGAGCAAAGGTCCCAAGAAAAGTTCTACTGTAACAATGGAAACAAAATAAAAAAAACAAAGTGATAAAAAAATATGATGCATTTCTTACGTGTGTAAACCTAGAGGCGTCTGTGAGCCACAGTGGTCATAGATCTGTTACTGGCTGTAAAGGGACTGACAGACTAAGGATGATCTACCTGTCACACATCTGGAAAAAGCCCTTTGATCACTCCAGATGCTCTCCGCTCTGCTCAACCCCAAAATACATCCAACGGAGAGGAGGAGAAGAATGTGTGTGTGTGTGTGTGTGTGTGTGTATATATATATATATATATATATATATATATATATATATATATATATATAGACAGATAGAGAGAGAAGAGAGAGAGAGCGAGAGAGAGAGTCAGGCAGTCGAATATGCAGTGTGTAGATCACCTAAAACAAAGTTCTACATAAATACAATAAAATATGTTGTCTGTATGTCACAAGTGCTAGATATTTTTTTTTTTGCTTGTTTTTGTTTTGTAAAATATTCAAATGTTTTGAAATTGTTTAGTTGTCTCGTCTCTGTTTAAACAAGTAAAAAGTACGTGTGTGCGACACAGAGAGCCACGGCGTCTCGTGGTCCTGACCGCGGAGCAGGAGAGCGTGTGGCCGCGTCCGAGAGAAAACCCTCCCTCCGGCACTCATCGCTCGTGTGTTACACGGACAGGCAGGTCAACACACAAGCCATGCAGAAAACGGCAGAGGTGGAACAAAGAGAACAGTGACGTACCCAGGCCTACAAATAAACAACGCCAAGCCCGCATTTAAAGGCAGGAATGATGGATGTTCAAATAAACAGGAACAAAATCAAAGGAATGTTTGCTATACGTTTCCCCACCCCTCACTCTTATTTTCCTTTTTTTTTTTTTTTTAAACAGAATGGCTATCTGTGGTGCTTGCTTAAATGAGACAGACAAATCCCTTCGTGGAAAGAATAATGAAAATAAAAAACAGGGTACAGAGTGTCGCTGTCACCACCGAGCTCAACAGAAGGTCCTAAAACGCAAAAAAAACTCAATGAAGCAATCGAGTGCTTTTAAATGACAACGTCTCCTGCAAACGAATAGGTCATTTTCAGAAACAGCCTCCTGATTAGCGGAGTGTAAGCAAGTCAGTATGAACCAGCGCGTGTGCACTGGCGCGAGAGAGTGACCTACGTCATCTAGCATTCTCCCGCCGCGGGCTGGCCGGTGAAGTGTGCCATGCGACTGTGTAGTTTTACAACCAGTGTAGTGCTACTCCTGTGGTCTGGAAACAATAGCAAATACAAGGGGAGGACTGAGTTTACAGCGAGCAAAGGGCCAGAGCGGATATATGAGCAGATCACCTCGCACTTCCCAACCTTATCAAACATGATTGTAATCTTTTATATATATATATATATATATATATATATATATATATATATATATATATATTGGTATACTTATATATATATAGATTTTGTCATATATAAATCTATTATGAACAAAACATATAGTAAATACAAAACTGTTGGAATTATTATACAAAGCAGAAACAAAATTCACCCTCCCGAGAAAACCAGCACAGCCCAGAGCATGTGGGAGAGGCTATGGGTTTACGAGCTTCACTCCTGCAAAACATCCGCATCAACTGTACAGAATGTAACAGGGGAGACGAGTGACCAATCAAAGACAGTAGAACACCAGGAGCATGAAGACAAGAAAACCAAATATACAACAGAAAAGCAGAAATCGAAGAAACCTGCAACGCAGAACAGTCATGTGGTACAGGGCAGGAGTATAATAATAATAATAATAAAAAAGACCGTAAGAAAGAAATCACAATGCCTCATAATATACAGGGGAAAAAAACACAAATGTTCATAGCAACAATGTCGAAGGCAGTTGCCAAGAGGCAGAACAGGAGTTGGGGGACCATCTACAATCAGAACCGGGCCGCAATGTGCACGGTGCGTGCTCGATGGGGACCGGGTGTGTGAGCAGTGAGCATGCGTGTGCGTATATACATGTACAAGGGACAGTGTGCGAAGCGTACACACACTGCCACACGGGCCGTGCTGCTCCAGGTCTACACACTCAGCTAGCCGCCACTCCGGCAGACTGCCAGCGCACATCTGCACAGGGTTTTTGCCATGTTTGTCTGGGTGGAGGCTGGTGGTCTGATTACTTTCCTGGTTTGTGAAACACACCCACACACACACCCACGCAAACACACAAACACACACACCGCATTCAGCTGCAATGTTGCTAGAGCAGAGGCCTGATGGCAGGAACCATGAAACTGGACACCAGCACTGAATCTCACCTGCTGGCATTGAAGGCTCAATGGTAGATATTAAAATTGGTTTCGAGCCCTTGTCCTAATATGTTAAAGGTGCCAATAAAAAAAGACTGACCATCTGCTGAGAAGGATATTGTTGGTTAGCTAGTGCTGCTAACTGTAATTTAATCTGACCACTATGACATTCAGAACTATAAAACGTCTTAACATGTGCTGTGAGAAATACATGAAAAACATAAATAGTTATTTAACTTTTCTTATAAACCACAAAATTCAGTAAGAAGAAAAAACATCTTAACCTATTTTATATGCCTGCAGCTCGTGCCACTGAACTACTGCTTAGATCTCATGCTTTCAGTGTGGGGTTTTTTTTTTCTTCTACTACTACAGCATTCAAACTGGTCCGAGGGAGAGGTGTTCAGTAACAGTGCATGCTAGAGGTGCTAACAGAGATTTGGTCATGGACTCTGAACAAGTAGCTACATTAGACTGCTCTTGCTCTCAAAAAAGAATCACTGCAGAGTTCTGCTGAAAACGGCTCCGGCGGGTTCGTCCCGCGTGAAGCTGGTCGTCAGCTTTACGAGTTTGTTTTCTCAAAGCAATACACCGACGACACGCAAAGTCCAAAGCAAGTATAGAAAAAGAGAGAAAAGAAAACCTAAAGTGGAGGAAAAAAAGGAACAATAAAATGATGATAATGTGTGTGAGACACACAGAAATCTGCAGGACGTTCCTGGTAAACATGCACGGGGCTTTAAGTCCTTGGAGCCTCCCGCCACACCACTCCTGGGAAAAACACAGAGGGGCCGGGGGCCCTGGGGGCCCTTCCCTTTACATAACAAGTTTAAGGCAATGTTCTTCTCAAATGATCACAAAATCCACCAGCTCTTCAAAGAAGAAGAAGAAAACAAACAAAAACAAACAAACAAAAAAAAAAACACAACCCAACCCCCCCCCCCCACAAAAATCCAAAAAGGCACAAGCACATGGCATCTCTCTCCTCCCTCTGGTGTGTGTTAGAAGGGCTCCAGTGGTCCTCCACCCGAAGCCTCCACCCAGCTCCCCTCTTCCCTCTCACCACCGTCTTTCACCCCACCAGTGTCTAGAAGGAACTTTCAGAAAATATTCACAACTCGGAATGATATAGCGCCATTCGGTTCCTCTCCCCCTCGGGAAAAAGTAAAAGAAAATAAATGCAAACTAACGAACAGAGAGAAGAAAAATGAAACGTGTAGAAGTACACAGCCATGACGGGCTTCAGACAAAAAGCCCACAGCTGGAATCGTGCGGATGGTAGTGGCCATGAAGAGAGGAGACTGGTTCCAAAAGCACCAGCTCTGGCGTCTGCACAGGGACTGCGGGTCCACGTCCCTCCTGAAAGCAGGTGTGTCCTCGCGGACGCCCGGACCGGGACTCGGCCCGGGGTCAGCACAGGGGGCGTCTGGCGCCGAGAGGACCGTGGAGGATGTCTGAGGTCCGCTTCGCTGCCCAGGCCGCGCTGAAAAACGCACACGCGCTGGTGGGTGACCTCCAAGAGGCCGAAAATTAAACGGATGGCGAGGGCAGTGAGGCCCTTTGCCATCGTCAGGCTGTGGGTCGAGGAGGTCACCAAAGGTCAAAGCTGGACCGCTTCTACAATGGTGGCTCCTCCTCCATTGGCTCCTCTTCTGACCTGTAAGTCACACACACACACAATATATCGTGCATGTCCAATGCATGATCCCATTAAATATGAACATACAAGTGTTTTTTTTAAGAAAGTATTAAGAAAGATTAAGAAAGTCACGGACACAAACCCACCCAACCCTCCCACCCATACCCACCCCCTCCAGCAGGGGGCTCTACCTCTTTCCCATGTGCTTGGCTGCTACAGACAGAGAGGCCATGGCAGTCACAGTCTCGGCCTCCTCACTCTCACACTTCTGGGCCTCGATCAGGGAGTATCCCAGCGTGGAGACGCTGCGCTGCAGACAGCGCCAGTACTTACCTACAACACACACACACACAAAGGTCAGAGGTCAATAGTATTCTCTTTGAACATGACTGAGAACTTGATCAGATCATGTCAGATTGGTACAAAGAGTTCAGACATAGCAGGGATACGCACGTGAGAACATTGAACAAAGGCGCAAAGCAGAGAGAGCCACCGCAGCATACTTACCGTGGGCTTCCAGAACCTTCTCTATGGAGCGCACAGCGTTGACATTGGGCCTTTGCTGTAGAACCTCTGCAGGAAGCGTCTCCAGCTGTGGATGAGAGTAAACAAAATGGAGTCACTGTAAAACCATCAACATGCTTTCTGAAGCTGCTCGAGGGAAACATTTGACTACCAGGCCTGAGTCACAGTCAGCAGGCTTGTCGCCATAAACGATACAGATGCTCCCGTGGCCTCAGCAATATTTCAGACTTCTCTTAAACCCTCAAAACCATCATAAATGCCCAAAGCATTCACAAGCCCAAGGGTTCATATCCCATCAGTGCCGAGTGACTGACTGAAAACCACATTTTACAGTAGAAGGGCCTGTTCGTGCCTGTGCAGGAGGATTAGCTTTAGCGATGGTGAAGCGTAGCTAGCTGCGATGACAGTGGTTTGCTGCCAGGTCTGGCTGTAGCACTGAGGCATCTGGCTGAATTAGCTGCAGTAGTTGATTAGCTGCACCAATGATGGTTAGCATAAACTATTAGCTGCAGTAGTTGATTAGCTGCACCAATGATGGTTAGCATAAACTATTAGCTGCAGTAGTTGATTAGCTGCACCAATGATGGTTAGCATAAACTATTAGCTGCAGTAGTTGATTAGCTGCACCAATGATGGTTAGCATAAACTATTAGCTGCAGTAGTTGATTAGCTGCACCAATGATGGTTAGCATAAACTATTAGCTGCAGTAGTTGATTAGCTGCTGCATAAACCAATGATGGTTAGCATAAACTATTAGCTGCAGTAGTTGATTAGCTGCACCAATGATGGTTAGCATAAACTATTAGCTGCAGTAGTTGATTAGCTGCACCAATGATGGTTAGCATAAACTATTAGCTGGGCAATGGAAGTTGGCTGCAGTACTGGTAAAGCTGTAGTGTTTGTGGTTAATTTACTGGTACTGGTAGTTAACTGACAGGATCAACTGGGCGCTGGTGGTTAATTTACAAGATTAGCTGGGCACAGTTGTCTAGTTTACAGGATTAGCCAGGTACTAGTTGGTAGTTTGCGGGAATAACTGGACATTGGTGCACAGTGGTGGCTGGTTGTCTGGATTATCTGGAGAGATTGGCATGGCAGTAATCTGATTCCTTTGGATATGAAGTGAGGTTTTGTACCCTGGCGAGGACGTGCAGATATGCCGAAAGGCTTCACAGCAGGAAAAACAAAAAAACAATAGACACACAACAGTGGGTGAAATGTGAAGCCATTATTATTACTTTGTCCGACTCCCTCTGGTGGCTGGCTGCAAAAAAAAATCATGTAATTGTTTTATGTAAAGCCCAGCAGTAAATTGTTCATATCCCATGTGCAAGTTCTGTGCAGCTGTAAGATAAGTAAGATAGGTACTGCTAGACTAAACTTCCCTATTGTTAGAAAACTAGCGAACTAGCTAATTTGTCCATGTGGGACCGAAACACTTATCAAACTTTAATTCTAGTCGATCATTAAAATATTGTTCAAGTCAAAGCACAATAAATTAAATAATGCAAATATTATCCTGCAATTAGCTAAAATAAATATAATAGACAATTATTACATATTTAATCTTAAAGGATTGATTATGGAAGCTAATGTCAAGACGCTTCATGTACGATTATTTATTCTTTTAACAATATTAAATGTCTGATATTTTGCTGACATTTGATAAGAAGAAATTCGTTTCAGGATGCGAATGATGGAAATTCAGGCACATGTGCATTGATTACTGATGACGTGTGTTTATTACTGATGTGTATTGATTCCCAGCTTATAGAGGTGACACGTGCATTAGCACATATGGGGGGGGGTTTGGAGATGCTGTCCAACGATCACCCTCTGGTTCTGTGCAGGTACGGACACTCCAATTTGGGACTCAACGGAGACGTGCCGTCCGCTCGTATATAGAGGTTCTGGCACACAGCTCGCGAACCAGCCGGGCCAGAATCACCAGCCGGGCCAGCACAGTCAAAGCACAGAGCGAATAATGCATTTCTAATGTGGAAAGAGTGCACTTCCCTAAGGCTGCATACTGCTTTGTTTCAACACCACAGCAACCCCCCCCAAAAACCCCACTTCATGATGGCCAAAAACGTAAGAATGTGAAAACACGAAAGAGGAAGAAGAAAGGCATGCATGAGAGAGAGAGAGAGAGAGAGAGAGAGAGAGAAGGAGGCTGACTAGTTCTTTCCTTCTGGATGTTTTGGTTTAATTAAAGCACAGAGCAGAAGGGATGTGCCGATGCTCCAGCACAGAGGGAACTGATCTGGAGACGGAGAAACATTCCAGCCCTGCAGTGGCGAATGTCACAGAGCCTTCCAGCCTCTTAGCCCTCTCCACACACACGCACGAGCCTGGGTTAACACGCAGGATCAAGTGCTCAGTCATACACTGCCCCTCAGCACCCAACGAACAGGTGCAGAGTGGAGAAGAAACAGAGGATTGAGAGAGAGGAGTGTGTGGGCGTGAGTGCAAAAACAGAAAAATGTAGACTGTGTTTTGCTTGGTATGGAGGGCAGCCATCTACTTTCAGCACCTTGTGCAGTGCGACGGATGAAAGCCAGGTGAGGAGGAAGAGGAAGCTAAAGACCGCGGCTGGCATAGAGATGGCTGGCACGTGGGAAACGTCTCTCTCTCTCTCTCTCACTCCTGCTGCACAGTGCACACCTTGTTTTTGGCACTGGTACTGGGCAGACTGGTTTTGTGGTGAGTTCTAATACACGCACCATCACCGCTGCATGAGATAACGCTCACACAGAGCTGGACGTGTGGAGGACTGCTAAGCTACGCACACAGTCTCATGTGGTGGAGTGATCAGTGGGGTGTGTGTGTGTGTGTGTGTGTGTGTGTGTGTGTGTGTGTGGCCAGCTGGTCATCCACTCACAGTTCCCTGCTGTGAGGCTTCCCTGTGGCTCCGGTCCAACCTCCAATCAGCCTGGACGTCTCCTGAATTTCCGTCTGAAATTCCTTACTCTAAAGCGGCTCTCAAAACCAGCCCACGCCACCCGCCCGCCCGCCTTCCCCCGTCCTCCGTCCCCCTGCCCCTGGCCCCGTCCCCCAGCTCCGCCCCCCCAAACCCCTGCAGCGAGGATAACCGCTGGCAACCGCCCCGGGGGGCCCCGGCCGTCTCTCAACTTGACGGACGGCCCCGCCGCGTGGCTATAAACATTAATGGGTCTTGTCAGCGCGTGCAGAGTGCCTCACTGGACACAGGACATGGGGCACGTTTTGGAATCCACCACTCACTGGCATCCGCCACCAGCCGGGGATTAACGTGAGCTCTCGCAAGTCAGACCAGCGGTGGAGCGCTCCTTCTCCATGGAGCAGTGCAGGCCTTCCGCCCCAGGTAGGAGGGGCCCGTCTGTGCCAGACCAGCGTGCATGGAGGAGGCCCTGGAGGATAAAGCTCCATGACCTTTGACACACTGCGCCATGGGAACCCTGGCGGGATTTTACCGTGTTTCGTCCGCGTCACAGTGCCCCATGTTTCGACGCAGGCGAACGAGTCGGGTCGGGTTCGTAGCAGCTGACCGCCGCGCTTGGTTCGCATGCCGGACTCGTACGTAAGTTGTTTGCAAACCTTGGGAACAGTGCGTGTATTTGCACAGCACACACGATGGGGCCATAGGTGAAAGCATGCGTGTTTACAGTAAGTGCTCGGTAAACACAAGGATAACCTCATCAGTGACTGGCAACAATTAGCCTATTAGGCTGTTGTTTATCAAATAATTGCTAACATCCACAATTTGGGGAACAACATCTGTTTGGGCACATTCACCATTTAGTCATGAGTTCACAGATGACTCAAGTCAAGCCCCATACATCACTCCAGAGGTATTCATCCCCAAAAAGCCTGAGTCATTACTGATAAAAAAAAAGCTAAAAAAAGCTGTGAAATGGGGGTGGGGGGGGTTCTGGGGTTAAACGAACTGCTCACTGTCAGCCTAGTCTGCCGATCTGAGGCGTCTTCAGAGGCCACAGAATGCTCATTATTACAGAGCCTTTGCCTTCACATAAAACAGAATATTTCTCATACTGGAGACGGCAGTAAAACGGCCGATATAATGACCACAGTCACGCAGGAGGCAGGAGTGGTGGAAGCCCTTCCCAACCTACCCCCCACCTCCCCAACCTACCCTCCACCTCCCCAACCTAGCCCCCCACCTCCCCAACCTACTCCCCACCTCTCCAACTTACCCCCCCACCTCCCCAACCAACCCGCCAGACCCACAACCTACCCCCCACCTCCCCAACTTACCCACCCACTTCCCCAACCCACCCCACAGACCCACAACCTACCCCCCACCTCCACAACCCACCCCCCAGACCTACCCCCCAACCCCTCCTCCCCCTCACTTACCAGTGTGAACACCCATTCCAGTGCAGCACAGAGAAACAGCTCGGGGTTCTATAAAGATGTACATTTAATTTAATAGAGTGATCAAAATATGTGGTCTTGAGTGCACACAAGCACGATAAGTCCGTTCGGAGCTCAGACTAGCCGACGCAGCTGTGCTCCCTGGAGAGTGTTTAACACACACACGCGAGCGTGCACACAGGCATGCGCAAGCACACACATGCACGTGCGCCCACACGCACGCACGCACGCACGCACGCACGCACTCCCACCCAATTCTATCTGCCTCATCACGAATCGCAGACTCGCATTCCAGGTCCGTTACACTGCAGCTTTCGTAAAGATCATGATAAAACACTCACTTCCTGCATTTCTGATTACAGGACCTCACTTTCCTCATATTTGATCCGTTATCAAATGTTTCGGGGGGCCCCAAGTGACTCACGTCATCAGATGCACTGCTGACCTGCACTTGTTCCGATACCGAAAAGCCCGCGCCGCGAAGCGCAACCGAACCGAACCCGGCAGTGTTACTTCTCTGTGTGTGTCCGGGTTTGGAGCGCAGCGCATGCCGTTATTTTACATGGCAGCAAAACAGTTGGGCCGGACTGATGAGGTGGAGCTTTAAGGTGGAGCTTTAAGGTGGAGCTTTAAGGTGGAGTGCGGGTGGCTGGGAGGTCCAGAGCACCCAAGCTGTTATTTCAGAGTCGGAGGCACCTGAGCGCTCGTGAGAGTCGCGCGTTTGATCTTTCATGGCGAAATCCGACTCGGCTTTATGACAACGGCTTCCTCTCCACTTCAAATGATTCCCAATTTCCTTTGATTACTTCATCTCTGTCTCTCGCTCTCAGTTACTGACCTCGTCTGCGAGAAGTGTGAGCCTAACGGCTTTCAGATGTGTTACAGGGACACTATGGAGGGGGAGAGAGGCGGCGAGAGAGGCAGTGTATGCGAGTGAGTGAGTTACAGGTCCCTTTTTAACTCCACCAAATAACCCTCAGAGTTCCTGTGTGTGTGTACGCTGGGTTGTCTCTGCAGGCGTCTGAAACAGATACACAGCAATGCTTTCTGGGGTCAGTGGCGGTGCTACTTTTTACACTCAACAACCCCAGCGCCGCCCACCCCACTATCACCTTCCCCTTATATCTGTCTTCACCTCTTGCCCCCCTCCGCCCACCCCCACGTGAACAGTGGTCTGCTCCATGGGGTTCCACAGGGAAGGCCTAGCCGGGCACTGCTCCCCTCCCCCACTACCTCCACGCTGCTGACCTTGGGAGTCAGGCCCGGAGCCAGTCGCGGGTAAACCGATTATGGTTATTGCATTAAGGTTTGCGCAGTTCCCCTCTAAAGTAAACGTTCCACTTCAGAGCTGTTAAGTTCTCCTGCTCTGACAGGTTAGAAACAGTCTGGCTTTTGCCTTCAGAGATGGGTGGGGAGGTGACGGTTGGGGACATGAGTGTCCATCCTCCACTCTCAAGCCCTCTGGGTCACCCTGCCCCACACTGCTCTTCCCAAGCTCCGCCCCCCACTCTGCTCTGCCCCCGCCCTGTTTTGCCCCGCCCTGTTTAGCCCCGCCTTTGGGCAGATCCTCTGCAAGAGTCAACGGGGAGTCTTTATTGTCCTGTTTATGCTTGGTCATATCCAGCTGCGTGGAGCCTGGGGCGTGTTTACCGTCTCGCCTCCAGATGGGAGATAGCGGCTGGACCAGGGCCTGTCCCCTTGTCCGCTGGGGGAGGAAGTGGTGGAGCAATTCTGGCCCCTCCGCCTCTCCCAGCTCCAGGAGGCGGTCCTGCTGAACGCAAACCTCCTGCGGCGTGTAAAACGCACACTGGTGGCTCGGACCTGGCCTGCACTCAGACACCTGGGCGTTGGGGTGGGACAGGACAGCATTATTGGTGCGGCCCAAAACACGCCCTCCATTGTGTTGGCCCGTGCCCCACGATGCACTGCTGCCGTGTTTCTTCGCCTGTAAACGCAACGCGTGAGCACTGTGGATTCCTTTCAGCGAGCAGGAGAAAGCAAGTTGGCCCGTGTCTCATGCAAATCTCAGATATGTGCAATAAAACGGCCGGAACAAACTTTGCTATTGCAACAGTGTTTCCGTCTTCCTCGTGGCAGAGCAGAGGTCCTGTGCGGCCACGGCACGCCCACCCAAACTCATCTGCACCGCGGCCAGAGGCGCACTGGATCCAGCCCCGTTAGCTCCAGAGGGAAGAGGAGAGCCGCGTTTTACTGCGTGTGATCTGCAGCGCGCCATGAATCACGGCCGACCCGCACGTTCGGCCGAGGGCGCTGACATAATTTACCAGCGATTTCTCAACGTGACGTCCGTTGCTTCCTCTCCCCGCCCCCCGGGGACGGGCGGGTGCCAGAGGCCGTCCTCCCACGCTGGACAGGCGGGGCGTGGCACATGGGTGGGGGACGTGGGGAGCGGACGCGGAACAGATCGAGAAGGTGGCGGGACGGAGGGGGAGCACAGGGACGGATGAGACCAGTGGGGAGGAGGCTGTCCCACTTCTGTCCCCAAACCACAGGTGCCAAATGGTGGGACAGGGACGGACAGAAAGGTCAATGAACAAGGAGACAGAGAGACCACTGGACAGTGGAGTCAGGGGTGGAATTTGAGCTCTAAATCACTCGTCTCTTTCTTGTATCAGGGCACGTTTGACTGCCACACTAACCAGGGGAATCCAGCAAGCCCTGGCTAGCATGATGGGACAGATGGGAATAAGCTAATAAAACTGGAATTTGTGTGTGTGTGTGTTCAATATGTACAGACGAAGAACATTATCACAAGCCGACAACCTTCCATAGTGTTCCAAAAGCAGTTCTTTTAATTTGCATGATTGGTGCTTAAACTTTGTTTGGAGTTCAGGCTAATGGAAGCAGGATCCTGCTGTGGTCTTCAACAGAGGTTATGGAACCTCCTCTTCCTGAGTCCAGGTCACGCTCCTTATTGGAGGGAGGTTAATAAAGCTCCTCTGCGTAGGTGCAAGGTCAGTACGACGGACGTGTTTCTTCTCTAAGCTCAAAGTGGACCGTCAGCGGGTGAATCTCAGCAGGGGAGACAGTGCTGTTTCCCCGGGCAGAACACACCAAACACCACAACTCACCGCACAGGACAGAGTGGCAGGACCGCAACAAACTACACGAGCAACACAAACTGACAAAACACAAACTCAAGACTTCTCATGGTTGGACAAACACTCTTACATGAGCAGTTCAGGAAGCGTGTCTTTTACAGGGGCCTCTAGCACACTGAAGTACACACTCTCTACCCCCTCCCCCCATCAGACATGCCCTTTACTCCCCCCCCCCATCAGTGCGTTCTTACCTCGTTTCCCAGCAAAGCAGAAACACATGCTTCGGACGCATCACAAATGGCGGTTAGGTCGTGACCCCCCTCCAGAGCGAGCACCACGCGGCCGCCGGCCAGGGCCATCAGCTGCTTGGTTAGGTAGCCAAAACCTGCCCGGGGGGAGAAGGGGAGAGCGGGTGGGGGTTAGAGCTCGTCTGGGGGCCCCCGGTGGGCCCCGTCGCCTGGCCCTCCATCAAAGGAGCCGCAGGAACGGGGCAGTGCGGCTGAGCGAGCAACGCTGTTGCGCCAGATCCTCTCTTTTCCAGAGAAGGCCCCCGGGATTTAGGGGAGTCTTGCCACACTCGGTGGGGCAGGTTTCACCGTAATAAACCTGCGCTCGGCGGGGCAGACACAGCGCGCTTTGATCTTTGTTTGAATAGATTCATCCTGCTAGGGCCCATTCTGGCCATTCTGGCCCATAGCTGCGCATGCTTAGAGAGAGGGAGAGGGGGAGAGGGAGGGAGAGAGAGAGAGGGAGAGGGGGAGAGAGAGAGGGAGAGGGGGAGAGGGGGGAGAGAGGAGAGAGAGAGGGAGAGGAGAGAGAGGGAGAGAGAGAGAGAGAGGGGAGAGAGGAGAGAGAGGGAGAGGGAGAGAGAGAGAGAGAGAGAGAGAGAGAGAGAGAGAGAGAGAGAGAGAGAGAGAGACAGATGCACTATCCTACCATCAGTTGGGACAGTGGAGAACAGCATGTTCTGACCAGCACTTACAAACCTAAAGATTTACAGAACACTAAATTCCACTAGAGATTTATATTTGAGGTCACTGATTAGGCATATATTTCAGAGTGTGTGTGTGTGAGTGTGTGTGTGGTTGTGTTGATGTACCTGGGTGCACATTTCTGTGCTTAGATTTAGAGTTTAATTTTATGTGTGTACATGTGTGCTTGAGGGCCTATATGAATGTATGTTAACTAAAATTAGTCCTAGCTAAGCATGAGTATGAGTGTGTGTGTGTGTGTGTGTGTGTGTGTGCGCTCTGAGATGCACGTGACACTTCTCGCCGTTGCATCTCCAAAGGTCCCTTTTTGGGTTCCTGCTTACAATTTCTAATCTGAGTTTTGGAACAGCAGTAAAATGGTGTATCAGAGCCAACAGTGGGTTAAAGTGTGTGAGAGGATCGTGTTAAGCTTTTGTGCTGGGCCAAACTGTCCACCATGTTCATGTCTCTTTGTTTTTGTGGCACTGGGACGTTACAGAATAACAGACCGGAGACATGAAAACCAAACGCCTCCTTGCTGTCTGTCACTCCGACCACACAGACAGGCCAGCAAACTGGAGGTGATGCACAGAGAGAAGAGATATACTGGGAGGGAGAGAGAGAGAGAGAGAATAAGAGAGAGAGGGAAAGAGAGAGAGAGAGAGAGAGACCAGTGGATAGAGAGAGAGAGAGAGAAAGAGAGAGAGGGAGAGAGAGAGACCAGTGGATAGAGAGAGAGAGAAAGAGAGAGAGGTAGAGAGAGAGAGAGAGAGAGAGAGAGAGAGAGAGACCAGTGGATAGAGAGAGAGAGAGAGAGAGAGAGAGAGAGAGAGAGAGAGGTAGAGAGAGAGAGGGAGAGAGAGAGAGAGACCAGTGGATAGAGAGAGAGGCTCTCCATCGCTCTGTCCTACCGCTCTGCAGACCCGTTGGCGTATGTCAGTGTGTATGTGGGGTCGGTGTGTCCGGACGGAGGTGCGTGTGGCACTCACACTTGGCCGTGAGTCCGTATCCCCCGAGCGGAGACGGGTGTCCTTCCACAGCATCAAAGCCTGACGAGACGAGCACCACGTCAGGGGCAAACTCGTTAGCGATGGGCATCACCAGGGTCCTGCAGCAGACACACACACGTGCACTCAGCTCTCCGTCCCCTCTCACCAAACACCCATGACAAACGTCCACCAAGAAGCCCAGGGTACAGAATAGAGCTTAACTGACAGTCAGACAACAAAAGGGACTTAGAGCAGAGACCTATGGGTAGGAGTCATGGTTTGCACAAAGGCTCCAGCCCCAGAAAGCCCCTTTTAGAGCACTCTGGTTACGTTTGAGCAGTCGACCAGAGAAGGAAGCAGATGAGGATTAAGACCCTAGCGTGGACTCCGTGGAACATGCCCAGATTCGACGTGTGATTCATAGGAGCACTGTGGGTTTAACGGCCCATTTTGTGGCGAAGCTGCGATTCCCAGATCTGGGCTGCACACGGCTCCGCCTCACTGCCGTAGCGACGGGCTGGTGGGGGAGGGGGGTGGTTGGTGCATCAAAACCTCTCCCACTACGCCACTTTAATAACAGTTCATAAAACGCACACGGCAGAAAACACAGAGACAGGCGGCCACACGCGCGTGCGCCCAGATGCGAGGTCTGATAGCGCACGATGCGCAGGCGAACCACGTCAGGCCGCACAAGGGTCATCAGGGCCGACGTCCGTCAGTGCAAACTTCACAGCGGCCGGGTGGGTGGGGATTATGATGGAGCACATGGATAAAGACCCTCCCAGCTGACAGCCCAGCGGAGAGGCTATATTAAGCTCCATTAAGGACCTGCGTGCCTGCAGCCGGGGAGGAACCGGCCCCGCGGCAGGAGCTGCCTCCCCAGGGAGCAGGCTGACGGACGGCCCTGCTGCAGCAGAGGTGCAGGGGCAGATTACAGGCCGGCTGTGCGCCTCCACGCTTAAGATGTGGGCAGGGCCCTCGCAGCTGCGGACAGGAATACCGCAGCTGAGCTTGGCCGGCAAACCCACGGCCTGGTGTCTCGGCATATTCCAGTGTAGTGACGTATCTCACACCTGCAGAGCGGCAGAGGCCCAGTCTTGGGAAATAAAGGCCTTGAAGTGTTCTGGAGGCCGTTTAAACACACACAAGGGTAGAGCTTGTCTTGTCTTTGAGGATGTCACCCCCCCCACCACCAAACACTGCTGCTCGAGGTTCAGTCATGTACGCCGGGACTTCTCAGCTTGATTTGCTTTAATTGAGGAGCTGGTTGACTGAGGCGTGTGTGTGTGTGTGTGTGTGTGTGTGTGTAGCTGCCACTGCGGCTAGCCCTGCCGGGTGCATGGCAGCGGTACATGGCACTTGTGGGCAGGCTGTGGGTGGGCCCGGGGCCCGGGGCTCAGGGTCCAGCTCCTGACACAGCAGATGGCCAGTCGAGCTCAGTCTTTCCGCCCTCTTCTCCACCACACTGCCATAATAACAGGCTGTTCCTTGTGCCCGCACACCCCAGCATCGCCCGCCTCTTTACTGGCGCACCTGAATTTGGCGCCCCCTGGTGCCAGGGTGGTATTTATTTTGCTTGAGAAGTGAGGTGTGGAATATGTTTGGGTGATGAGTCTACGGGGCTTATATACTGTGTTTACAGGGGTTTTAAAGGGGAATTAAACAGATAGTAAATACAGGTAGATACAAGAGTGGTGGGTGGGGAGAGAGAGAGAGAGAGAGAGAGAAAGAGAGAGAGGATGAGTGTTAGTCTCATCATCGGCAGTGTGTGTGGCTAAGAACGCTTGGTGTTTTCAGAGGTGAGAGGGAACCACAGTTCACTATGGACTCAGTGTTAGAAGCATCCAAAACAAGTTGCTGAGAAAATTCAAGGCCTAAAGTTGGTCTTTAAAACTGCATCTTCTAAAAACAACGACGCCATCTTCATTAGTGCGTAGGGCTTAAAAGCACCGAGTTGTGCTCTCCCTCCTCACGTGGCCGAGGTCAGACTTTCTGCTGCAGGTGATGCCCTGACCCGCCAGCACCAGATCAGTGGAGGAGCTGACGGCAGCAAAGCCTCCTGGCCCCGCCCCAAGACCGCTCCCGCATCAGCCTATAGGCTTCCCCGACGGCTGCTATGGCCCTAGCCGCTCCCTCCCAAACCCCTCGCTTTGATGCGCTTGGCTTGGCGTGGCCGTCAGAACTGCTCACATCATCAAATTCCCCTCGCGCGGCCCCCCTCAGCGGGGTCGGGAAGCACTCGCTCTCCCTGGCCGACACGCAGAAAGTCTGCGCCGAAGAAACGCTCGTGCCACAGTCGGGATACGAGACTCGGCTAATTACGTTACGGGCGGCGAGATTTACGAGCTGCCCTGGCTGGCGTCTCTGCTGACTGTCAGCTTCACCGCCCCTGCGAACGCTCACCGTCATTCCTGATCTTTGAGCGAATCGAATCCGACACACACACACACACACACACACACACACACAACCCAACACACACACACACACACACACAGACCCAAGACATCATGGTGCTGGTATCTGCTCAGATCCACCTGGCATCTTTTCCAAGATCACCTCTTGAAAAGCAGTCCTAGAGAGAATGCTTGCCTCGTAAAGTCAACGAGAGTGGCCCTGAACACACTCTCAGCGTTCACCCAGACCCCGGCATCCGCCTGCTGCAACCTCCTCCATCCACCCCGCCACCCTCACAGGCCCTGCAGCAGTAGGAAAGGGAGCAACACCACAAACCAGGGGGACCAGTTTTACATCCATGGTGCAACTCCAGGGAACGTTAATTAAGAACAGAGAAGCTCAGAAGGCGGCATATATCGCCTGTTTAAAAAAAGAGCTACTGCGTCCCACAAACAAAGGCCAATACGCTTTGATATCTTCAATATCAGTAAAATTCTATTAACTAATAGGGGAAAATGCCATAAGGCAAAGCATAGCTGTCCTTTCCAGGTTTTAACCAGCACATTTGTGAGCCAGCATTAATACTAACTGTTTGTATCCCACTGTGTGTTTAGTGCCCAGCATCCCAGACCGCACTGCTCTCATTATCTGTCCCACTGCCAGAGTAACACACAATTACAGCATGTGGCTCCTTCTCAATGTCTCACGGGCTTTGTAGGAAACCATGGGACACCCCAACACATCCCAACACACCCCAACACCCCCCCCACCCTTGCAGGGTCTCTTCCAGTAAGGTTTCCCAACAGCTTCTTGGTAAATCCTACGAGTGCGTAACTTCTAGAAAGAGATTCTCTGAAACTATGAATCACCTAGTCTGATGGAAATAAATGCGCTTATTTACACTCGATACTCCGGGCGTTTTTAAGCGAAGTGGAAGAGTGTGTGCGAGGTCGTGTGATGACGAGAACATAAGCAGACAAACACAGGACAATGAAACCCAGGATGAAGCTGGATGGTCTCGACCGTCCGCCGCAGGCTCACCTCACGCCACAGGGCAGGGGAGGACCTGACTCAGAGGAGGCAGAACTCAGGACTCTTCTACAGAAGATCTCCAGAGGAAGCGAGAAGATCCTCCTCCCGTTCTGGCTGGGGAGACCCGCTCGCGGAGTCTCCTCCAGGGTTGAGAGGCTGGGCTACGGCACCCGAGCAGCAGTGGCTCCGGTGAAAAAGCACCAGCTTCACGGGAAACAGTTGGCCAGGATTTATGAGCGGTAATTAGCAGAGGCCTGTACTGATTCCCCTGCAACGGACTGAGACAAATTGCAAGGCCTGGAAGTAGCATGACAGACCACAAGCTGTCCAAAAAAACCATCCATCCTCGCCATTCCACCTAAATCCCAGCATGCACCGTGGCAAGAGCAGTTTGGGGCAACGGCAGGCCCAGCTTGTAAAACCAACAAGACGCACAAAGGGTTAACGCTGTGCACGGCTATCTGTCAGCCTCAAAGGCTTTTCCAATCCCACCGCCGCCCCCACACACACACACACACAACCCACCCTCCAAAAAGAGTCCAGAAAGAAGGAAAGAGAAAAGCAGCAGAGAGAAACACTTCAAAGCCTTGTCATCTGGCACTGCGGAGAGCTGGTTTGAATTAACTTCAATTCTCCTCTCCATTTCCAAGTTCATGGCGAGAATGCCTGGGCTTCTGCTTTTCATTACAGCCAATTTTCTTATCTGTTTTCCCCCTTTTCCCCCATCGCAGGCCCTATCCCCTGCAAATGCAACGTGGCACCGCCGGTCGCGACCGGAGGAGAAGGTGCTGACCGCAGGGGTGCGCGTCGTCGCACGCGTCCAGCGCAACACGGCGGGGGTCACAGGGACGGCGGGAGATGCAGCAATGCAGGGAGAGAGATGGTTGATGTTTATATCATCGTTCATCTCCTCTGCTCATCTCTCTGCTTGGCTATTCAGACGTTATCAACACAGCAATGCTGCATTATTTACTAGGCGGGCAGAGGGAGGGAGGAGGGGAGGGAGGGAGAAAGAGACGGAGCACTCAAGGAAAAGCGAGAGGTAAGTGATGAAAATGGAGGGAAGGAAAGAGAGAGAGAGAGAGAGAGAGAGCAGGAAGAGACAGACAGACAAAGGAGAGATATATGAACTGTTGGGCTCTCCTACCCCAGTCTTAGGGGAGAGATAAATCAGCGCTGGGAGAAGGCTGGGGCACTGTGGGACTGATGGGGTAG
The DNA here is from genome assembly GCA_020368025.1 of Brachyhypopomus occidentalis. Lineage (NCBI taxonomy): Eukaryota > Metazoa > Chordata > Actinopteri > Gymnotiformes > Hypopomidae > Brachyhypopomus > Brachyhypopomus occidentalis. The sequence continues at coordinate 1,829,187 of JAGXOD010000003.1, forward strand.
GGTGGGTGGGTGAGAGAGGGAGGGAGGGAGGGAGGAAGAAAGGGAACTGGAAGGGAGAGAGAGAGAGAGGAAGAGTGAGGGAGAGAGTGAGGGAGAGAGAGACAGAGAGAGGGAAGGTTCTCCTAGGTTGGAACATTGCAGGGATTCAAAGTGTTGGCTCAGTCCGACCCCTGAACCAGAGACTGCAGCAGTGCGGCGCTGTGGCACAACAACAGGAGTTTCTAATAACTCTACTCCTCCGATTTGTCCTGCTCGAATGCCCCCGTACTCTAATGCCCCCGTACTCTAATGCCCCCGTACTCCTTCTGGATCTCCAGGATCTAATAGGATTACAGAACTGGCTCGTTTCAGGTTGTTACTCTGTAGTTGGAGCTGGTTAATGCTGCCCAGTGCACGCGGCTCTACAGCAGTGTCCAGCAGGGCGGCGAACACAGACAACCCCAATCCTGCATACTTCATACTTACTTTACACATTTTTCAGTAAGCAGACTGCAGTTAGCATAGGTATATATATATATATATATGTACACCAATCAACCATAACATCAAAACCACCTGCCACCAATCATATTATGTGCTGGTGGTTCCATACTGGTGTGGGGTGTGTTCTCATGGCATGGACTTGGTCCAGTGGTCCACCTGACCCTGACCCCTGAGCCCTGCTCGAGGGCAGAGGAGAGAGGAGGAGAGGAGGAGAGCAGGAGGAGAGGAGAGGAGAGAGGAGGAGAGGACTGTGATGTGCAGTGATGGGGATAAACAGGCTGCTTGTGATGAGGCCCACACCTACAGAGTGTGTGTCATTCAGCAGTTTGGTCACATGGGCGTCGGAGACCCCACACCAACCCACACCTTCCCACCACAGCAGCACACTGGCTGTGTCACCCACACACTGCAGCTCCAGTTAACACCTCTGAGTCACGCCGACACTTTATCCCTCATACACTAATCAGCAACATAACCCCCCTGCCATGCCACACAGGCTGAGCCCATACGCAGCCCGCCGGTAGGACCTGTAGCTGGTCTGGGATTAGCACGCTGAGCATGGTGCTTATTGGCAGAGGGAGGCAGTGGCACAGTGGGCAAGCCTGGGATCAGCAAGGAGCTGATACCAACAGCTGGTACCACTTAGGCTCTGGGGGTGGAGCCAGGGGCGGGGCCTATCCCTGTTCATCAGCGCCGTGCTGATTGGAGGGTTGACGGTGGCCATGCAGACATGAGGAAGGCATGAAGTGGGCAGTGAGATGTGGGATGAGGACGGATCATCCATGCTGGAGAGGCCCGTGTGCTTTAGCAGGATCCCGTCTTCAAAGCTACGCTTGATGGAAGCAGGGAGGAGGGGGGAGGGGGTATCTCAGATGGGGCACATGCCTGCTAGCCCCGGGGCTGAGGGGGGTTTATTATTAGCCCCAGACACCACGGCTGATGGGGTTCAGCCTCACTGGCATGGCCTCAAAGGCCCCCATCAGACCCCGAGAGCAGATGAAAGAGGCCGGCCAACAGATGAGCTGTGCTAAAACAAATTGTTGCAAGACACTGTTTAGGAAGCGCTCGTTCCGCACTCCCCTCCGTCTACAAGATATGCGAGATCCCTGTGAAAATGGCGGGGGCACTGCTGGAGGGCAGCTAGGGATTGTGGGCCGTGTTCCCTCAGGTCCCACGTTGTCATTGGCTGTCAGGTGGGCGTGGTCACATGTTGGCTGTCAGGTGGGCGCGGTCCCATGTTGTCATTGCCTGTCAGGTGGGCGTGGTCCCATGTCATTGCCTGTCAGGTGGGCGTGGTCACAGGTTCTCTTGTGCTTTTGGGTGTGCGCTATTACTGCCTCTGAGAGCGAGAGTCTTAACCTGCTGTCTGCCTTCAGCCTCTAACAGGCTGCCGCGTGTCCCGCCTCCTGCCTGATCCCAGGGGAAGAGGAAACGGAGCATCTGGAGGCCGAAGGTGAACCGTCATTCGGCTGGAGCAACAGAGAACAGCAGCAGCAGTGGGGAAGAGGAGGAGGAAGAGGAAGAGGAGGAGGAGGAAGAGAAGGTTACCTGAAGGCAGCCAGATACTCCACGTCACCCATGGGAGGTTCCAGGCCACCAGTGAAGGCCATGTTGACATTGAAGCCCAGGCCAGGGCCCGATCCCACCTATTAAACACACACACACACACACACACACACACACACATTCAAGTTTTTAGTTTATCCCTGCGCCGTGACAGGCTTCACATGTAAAGGCTTCACCGCTGCAATGAATTGTGGGATGGCGGGTAGAAGTGAACAGGGCACGGTGAGCCCCTTCTCAAGCGGATGTGGCCCCACACCACGGCCCGTGGGGACCAATCCAAAGTGGCCTTTAATCGACCAATCAAACGGCCAGAGGTGTGGCCCTGGGTCCATTGTACGTTGATCTATAATCTAGAACTAAAGACTGGGTTCTAGAACTAAAGACTGGCTTCCAGATCCCTGCTGAGGGGTGAAGGCTTTAAACAGGACGTGTGTGAGAGACACGCCTCGACTTGCAGGACTCTGACCTCATCGGGAGCTCCGCTACCAGGGAAGAAGTTCCCATCATCATAGCGATGCAGAGACAGGTACAGCACATTGGGGTCACTGTAAAAGGCCTGCTGGGTTCCATTGCCATGGTGAACATCCTGGAGGGGGAAGCCAATGGTTTCAGCATTTAGTTTTTACAATCCCATTGCTGTCTAACAGTCAGCAGAAACACACACACTCACACACACACACACACACACACACACACACACACACACACACACACACACACACACACACACACACAGCACTATTATAAATTCAGAAACCACACTGGAAAAAGCATTGTGTCCCTGGTGCAGATGTTTGAAATGAAACTGGGTGAGCTTGTATAGTCAGTGCTCAGGGTCATGTGACTCGAGAACAGTGCCTGTGTGAACTAGTGTGAACTAGGCCCCAAAGACCATGTGGTAAACGATGCTTTAACATATCGTTTCATAATCTAATATCTGTTTTAAGAGACAATGTTTTAAGGTACTGCTAATAAATCATGGCTTCTGCTCCCTCAGTTCATTTTGCTTCAAATTGCCATCAAATCTCTGCAATCTACTGTCCTCGATATTTAATCCAGGTTGCATTAAAGTCGCTTCTCGTCATCTCTTTAATTCCAACTCAATCCCACATGAAACCAATAGAAACCCCCGTGTGCGCAAGGCCACGCCTCCCAGTGGGCACTCACCCAATCCACGATTAGGATCTTGCTGACGTTCAGTCTCTGCTGCAGGAGTTTGGCTGCGATGGCCACAGAGTTGAAATAGCAGAATCCCCTGTTGTTGT